>CM060948.1:297902641-298018427 GCA_030765055.1 Mantis religiosa | reverse complement strand
AGAGAGAGAGAGAGAGAGAGAGAGAGAGAGAGAGAGAGAGAGAGAGAGAGGTGGGGGGCTGAATGAAACTTCTTTCGCATAGATCATTTTCGTATCAATAATGGCGTGCAAAATGTTTCTAAATACTCACATTTTAAAACAAAGATTGTATTAGTTCTATTTTGCTATAGCATTGCATATAATGGTAAATAGCTACGATATTAAATAGTGAAATTTGCGCATCACAGAGTGTTTAATCGTTTCATTTTGGACCAAAAATTTCAGTCGTCTTGAATAAAAATTCTATCGCATGAAAAACTTTAGTAGTAGAAGTGCTGTGCAAAATTCTTCCAAACACTCACATATATAAATATATGTATTTTTTTACATTACATTTTTACATGTAAATATATTCATTATATGTATTGTATATATCATTTTTAAAAAATAAGTATTTTTATATTTTTAAATCCCGAGTTGTGACAGGACTAATAATGAATATCTGCGATATTGAAAGTAAAGATTAATCTTAAAAGTAATTTTAAAATGTTGGAAAAGCAATTGTAAAGTTCATATTTCCAAGAATTTCATTAAATGCCAATAGTGCATTATGTTAAAGAAAAGGCGCAAGGAGTGGAAGTCTGGCCACTAAACCGGAGGAGTGCTGTTTAATCTTTACAGGCTGTAAATGTCGCTGATCTCGCCTTACTATGGCTTATAGACGCAGAAAGGAATAAATGTGATTGTAATGACCTAGTGTGCGTGTAAGTGTGACAGAAGGATGACGTAAAGTATTTTATGGTGAGTGCTCTCGAAAGGGATATCACTTGCAGACTTCTAAAATAAGAACAGAGTCTGGGAGAGCTAAAAGGGCTTTAAGAAAGTACATTATTCATTGCTACGGATTTTATGTATTCCTTACGCACATACACGCTAATGCGGCTGCATAATTTATACTTAATTCCCTTCTATTCCGATTACCATGAACCTTTACAACGGAAAGGGTGACACACTTTATCCGCATTTCTTGAAAACTTTACATGGATTTCTTTTTGTGCACATTGAAGAGTTGTTTTTACACCTTCACATCTTACGAGGCGAGTCAGTAAAAGAAGGTCTCCAATTTTATTTAATATAGAAAACATGTGTATTGTCAATGAATGCTACATTGATGTGGAAAGGCGGAACTTACAGCTATTTTTCAACGTAATCACCATTGCGGCATGCGGTGTGGCAGTTTTTGTATACCCTTGTCATAGCACTCTCCCGCCAGGTTGCGCAGGTAGCGCTCAACCTCGTTTTTCAAATCATCGTCGGTCTGGACATGTGTTCCACCCGGGTGTGACTTCAACTCAGGAAACAGATGATACAGTCCAGCAACGCTAAGAAAGTCCCTGTAAAGTAGGTGCTATCTTGCACAGTGGGACAAGGACAGCGAATGTGTGTGACAGAGAACGCCTGCTACACAAGGAGCAGATAGTTAAAAACATGCGCCCTATTCACTCTATACACTAAAACCGAGAAGATTCATTCACAAAAGTAGAAGCCGTCAGACTGTTTTTGAATGGTCTGTAACTGTATTGATATGGGGTGTCATAAACCTGTCCAGGGAGGTTGTGGGAACCTTCGCCAACCCCCCTGCGTCTCAGCCGTCGGAGACTATCTCTTCTGTGGAGGATAGTAATCACTAAGAGCTAAGTCTGGACTGTAGGGGGGATGGGTAAGGATGTCGCATGCGAACTGGGCCAGGAGATCAGCCTTTGCATGTGCAGTATGCGATAATGCAAATGTTAGGTCAAAATCTTGTCAATCGAAGACTTACTGACTTCAGGGATAAGTTCGCACAGCTCGCGAACTGTCACACGCCGATCTTTAAGCATTTCTTGCTCCACCTTTGCAATTGTTTCGGCTGAAACCGAAGGCCGAACAGAACGCTGTTCGTAATGGACGCCTGTACATCCGTCTTTGAGCTCTCTGACCCACTTTCGCATGCTTTTGACGTCCATTCACTGTGGCCCTTAGACTTCGCATAACTGACGATGAATTTCAGTGGGGATGGTGCCCTTGGCACTCAAAAAACGGATCACTGCACGCAACTCGCACTTGGCGGTGGAAGTGATAGGAAGCTCCATCGTAAACGGCTGTCCAGCCAAGACTAATGGTTACAACGTGTTCGTTTTGGTGGGGTGAAACCAAACCACACGCCAGTGTTGCCGGATCTCGCGTAATAGCGTTCCTCATGGCTCCAGCACCTTGGAGACCTTATTTTACGGACACGCTTCGTACAATGAGAAGTCAGCGTTAACCTATGCAATCTAATTCAGAGTTCAGTTTCAACCCATCGTATATCTGCGCCGTGAAAGAACGAAATGCGACCTCACCCTCAACTACCAGCCGAGGTGGCACCGCGACAACGCTTGCAGCTCGCATTCGGGAGGTATCGGGTTTGATCCCGATGACCGACTAATGGCGGTTTTCCTTGGGCAGTAAGCGAATGTTGTGTTGGTTCATTTCCTTTCCCCGACTCCATTTCATTTTACTTTTATTAGAATCCGATCTGTTCTGGGTAGGAAGTTTTAGCTATGGGCCTGTGTGGTGCTACTACGTGGGGTATTTGCGCACTGTAATTGAAGACATGCCCGGAAAAACGGGCTAACCCTGAAAATAAAAAATAAAAAAATAAAAAATTGGGATAAGTTCTGCCCTCTGTTGCTGCAACAGAGTTGGTCTATCCTCCAGCAATCATATACCACTAAATAGAGAGAGGTTAAGTTCTTGCGTTTCGTGATATCCTTTTCGTATAATGTCAAAAATGGGTTAACCTGTTCATGCTCTGTGCCTGCCATCTAGTGGCAGTCATGGTAACCAATATATAAACAGGATAACTAACAGAGCTACAAACGTTTTAAATGACTATCCTTTCAGTTTAACTATCATAATATTTTATGAAACCAGCATAGTTTTAGTTATAAGAATAAAGCGATACATGGAAAATAGACAAGTATTTAGCCCACTTCATAAGTAATAACTACCAGAAACCGCAGTGTTTCAACAGTGCATTATGTTGATAAACTCTACTGTTGATGTAAACAAACAATGGCGGAACTAGAAGAGGCACAAATGAATGACAACGTGAGAAGTGTTGAAAATTATGGGAAAAGGAAGTGAAATCCAGAAAACTGGTGTAAAGAAGTTGAGAAGAAGAAACGATATCGTGGGGAAGCGTATAAAACCTACAATGGTGTTGCAAAAAAGCCAAAATCGCAAGGTTAAAGTAGTGATTGTGCAAGAAAGGGTTTCAATAATGTTCCCGCGGATGCGCGGGAGAATCTATTTCTTGATTTTTGGAATTTGTGGAACCATGATTTACAAAATACGTCCATTTTTGGTTGTGTGAACATAAATCCTGTTAAAAGAAGATACGTAGATCATCCAGAAAACAGCAGGAGACAGGCTACTAACATCTACAGAGTTACTTTTCGTGAAATTGACATGCCAATCTGCAAGAAGGTATTTTCTGGCAATCCTTGGTATAAGCAGTGGGCGACTGTCTGAAGTAATTCAGCAGGAAAAAAATGGCTCTCCTCAGGTATGTTCGTATTTCATTTTTTTATCACATACTCCCATATAAAACTATGAAATAATGTATGAGATAATGATAGGATTTGGTTTTGCAGCCTTGGTGTTATAGTAAATCCCAGATTTTAAATAGCAAATAGTAAGTGAAGGTATTATTGTTAAAGGGGGACAAGCGAGTGCAGTGATGAACATTTGGATTTTGCACGGGCTCACATCAACAGTTTTCATTCTCAAACAAGTCACTATTCCAGAACATGACTTACCTAAGTGGGGAGCTAAATATACGCAAAATGTACTCTTTGTACCAAGATCAGTTTAAATATAGCAATAAGCAACCTCTTAGCCTTGGCATGTATAGAAAAATATTCTATAGGTTTTTCAGTATTAGGTTATCAGCTTGTACCTAGTTTCCAAAATGATATACTTATTGAAAAGTGGAATAATCCAAAGTGTACCATGCATAAATATGCCAAAAGATACACTTATTAGTTTCACCTAAAATATATGTAAAATGCATATAGAATAAAACTTAAGTAAAATCTGACAAAGGTCTTCACTTTATTTTCATTATTTTATTTTTATTTATGTAATGTTTTGGGTTCTATTAAGGATAACCCTGATAATATATACTGTATTCTTGAGACTCATATTTTCAGAAATGAAATACAATAATGTTAATAATTTCTTTCAGCCTCATTCACAAAACATTTGTTTTCTCCATTTTCAAAAAATGTGGGTTAACCCATTTTTCCGGGCATGCTTTCAATTGCACATATGCTTGATGTCGCAGTCAAACCCTGTGCGTCTGACGGCTGCGCGATGAAGAATCTCAGCTCATGATGGCTCATGGTTCTGTCTGGGCTCTGGCTT
Organism: Mantis religiosa; assembly: GCA_030765055.1. Taxonomy (NCBI): domain Eukaryota; kingdom Metazoa; phylum Arthropoda; class Insecta; order Mantodea; family Mantidae; genus Mantis; species Mantis religiosa. The sequence goes on along the minus strand of CM060948.1, from coordinate 298,013,999 downwards.
CCACCCCATCCTTTTCTCCCAGAGGTCTGACCTACAGTAATCTGTATGGAGGTTTACTGTGGAATCCCCTCCGCTTGTACACCACTCTACCTCTACCTAGCTTGTACACCACTCCACTTTGTAGCCAGGCAGTTGATTACGGCTGACGTATGGAAATTCTTCCTCAGCCAGGATTATTTCCCAAATTTTCTAGAGTCTGGAAGTATGACTGCAGTGTAAAGGTGTGTAAAATAATGTTTAAATCTTAAACCCAAAGTAAGTAAACCTAAAGCAGGATTTGATGAATATATTTTCGTCATGTTGATTTTCGCGGAAACTGATTGTAATCATTTTCAGTACAATGATATGTTATTTGCATCACCAATAAAATTAAAATCTTGAATTTTCTGTGAGGAGTCATTTTGAATATACTCGTATTTTTGTAATTTAGTACTCCAATATTTTCATATCGGACGATGAATGGAATGTGTGAAATGATGCTCAAATGAGCCTAGGGTCCATAGAGCATAGAGTTACCCGACAGTTTTCTTTCAGGATAAGGGAAAACCTTGGAGAAAACCTTATCCAGCTAACTCAACCTAACCGAGATACGTACTCGGGACCTCTTGAACGTGAGGCAGACACGCTATCACCACGCTACCGAGGCAGGCTCATTCTGTATAATTCTGTTTAACTGATAAATCGTAAGACTAAGACAAAGATTTCCACACAAAGCGTGTAGCACTAAAATGTTTTGTTTAAAATTCATTTTAAATACCCGGATAAATGTTGAAAGTATAAAATGCATTCGATTTCATTTCGTATTTTAAAACCCTTCCTCTTCAGTGATGCATTTATGACACTTGTATTGCAAAGCGTGACAAAACGCTATGTTCTAGTGGGCAAAATTATACACCAAACCGGAAATAGAGCTGTATTAAATCATCTTTATTATCTCCATCTTAAAAAAAGAGAAAAAACTTAAGCGTTTCTCAATATGCTTAGTTGGCATCCAAGCGAATAAGAACACTCACAATGTGTGGGAAATGAAACGGGAACGTGCGCCTTTTAAGGTTATGCATATTATGCTAGCGCCAGAAAAATTCAACTGATGGGAAAGTATGGTGAACTTCGTATCATTTCATTCCATCCTCCGTGAACATTCAGCGACATCCATGATGCACTGTTTTAGCAAATCGATCACAAAGACATTTATGCCCGATTTCACCAGCAGATGATAAAATCGACGTTAACGAATTTAAAAGTGCTAGCAAAGCTCTTAAATTTCTTGCATTTCGCTAACCTATTTTCTGAAAATGTTAACAAAGACGTGTTAATGCCAAGAAACTTGTGAATATTACAGCTATAGAAGGCTATGGATGAGTCGTATTATTTTCTGACCGTACTGTGATGCGCTTTTGTTTTTATTTTGATCTGCATACAGCTAAAAAAATGACGGATAAACAATATCATAAACAAAAGCCGTGAAACAAATTTCTCATCGATGGCGAAAGAAAAGTTAACTGAATTGTTAACGAAGTACAAGGATAACGTGGAAAATAGGACGGATGAGATAAATGTAAAAGAGAAAGATGTTACTTGGGGAAAATTGGAAACGAAACATCTTCTTCAGTATTGCGTAAATTTAAAACGAGATGCGAAGAAGTACAAGTGAAGAGTGACTTGCACGTTTCAAGGCGGGAGGTGGACAATGTATTATCCGCATAATTCAGTGAATTATAAAATCGCAAGGTTATTAATACGTGAAGCAAACGCGAGATCGGCATATTCCTTTCCATGCATATACTAACTCAGTATTACGTAAATTTAAAACGAGGAGCGAAGAAGGGTGACTTGAACGTTTCAAGACGGGAGGTGGACAATGTATTATCCACATAATTCAATGAATTATAAAATCGCAAAGTTATTAATACTTGAAGCAAAGGCGAGATCGGCATATTCCTTTCCATGCATATACTAACTCAGTATTACGTAAATTTAAAACGAGGAGCGAAGAAGGGTGACTTGAACGTTTCAAGACGGGAGGTGGACAATGTATTATCCACATAATTCAATGAATTATAAAATCGCAAAGTTATTAATACTTGAAGCAAAGCCGAGATCGGCATATTCCTTTCGATGCATGTTCTAACTCTGTATTACGTACATTTAAAACGAAGAGCGAAGAAGGACAAGTGACCTGAACGTTTCAAGACGGGAGGTAGACAGTGTATTATCCACATAATTCAATGAATTATAAAATCGCAAAGCTATTAATACTTGAAGCAAAGCCGAGATCGGCATATTCCTTTCCATGGATGTTCTAACCTCTCTTGTACTTCCGCAGTAGCCTTCATAGCAACGTATTTGGACAGTCTATACCTCTGTGGAAAATTTTCTTCGGATAGCTCCTCAAAATCATTTCTCCTCATAGGCCGTACTCTTATTACGAATGCGATTTACACGGTCTTACGGGCCCAAATGACCTTGTTGTCGACGGGCCCTAAAACACCACGCACTCACTCACTACACGGTCTTAAATATAGCAAATCGACAACTGTGCCCGCCTCGGTAGCGTGTATAGAAGCGTGTCTGCCTCACGTTCAAGAGGTCCCGACTTCGAATCTCGGTTAAGGTGAGTTACCTGGATAAGATTTATCCGGGGTTTTCCCTTTTCGTGAAAGACGAATGTCGGGTAACTCTAAGCTCCATGGATCCCAGACTCCTTTGAGCATCATTTCACCCATTTCATTCAACGTGCGATATGACTTATAGTTGGAGGACGTAAATAAAAATAAATAAATAAATAAACAACAGCTGCGTTCACGCCCGCCACCTTGACTATTTACAATTGCTAAAGACTTAACATCAGAAATTTGACTTGTTAGTTTAACAAGAGATTTAACACGAGTGATAAGCTAACACATGTTGGTGAAATGCTATTTTTGTTATAACTATTGTTCAACCCGTGTTAAGTCTTAACATCTGTTGGTGAAATCGGGCATTAGTGTCTCATCAAAGCACTAACACAATTAAGCTACCATGGCAATATGCCGGCATGACATTAAATTCAGCTGATCACATTTTTTTTTCCGGTGAACGACAAAGCAGATTTGAAATTTATTTTGAGATGACATACCCCAATGGCGAACTTGTCCTTCGTGGTCTAGGGGTAAGATGCTAGCTTCTCGTTCCCGAGCTCGCGGGTTCAAACTCTGCGGAGGGTGGTGAAGTTTTTGGGATTTAAAAGTACTTAACATAGCTCCCTTCGGAAGGTAAGTAAAGCTGGTGGTACTGTGTCGTAGATTTGCAGCACGTTAAAGAACGTCAAGCCTGATAAAGAGGCATGTGAGCAAAATGCAGCGTCATTTCACTTGCAATGTAGAATGGGGCGCTGAGAACTATAGCTGTTAAAAGAAAGACCATAAATAAAAAATCAAATTTCCAATGGAGAATTTGAATGTATTTCAAGACTTGGACGTTATAGTTAACCAACCGTTAGGTGAATCACTGATAATAATCAATTGTTGTTTTTTGTTTCACACAAGCGTGTAGAACAAGCCTGGAAAGTGGCGGAAAGATGCCAGGCCATAGCCATGATGTAAACCAAAGCTTTCCGCTTTCCGTGTGGTTGCCGACATGTTGCCGTGGTAGCTCAGTTGGCTAGTACCTACTATACTGGTAGCAATACCGTAGGGGAGGGGATCCGTCCCCTTTAGCTGCCGTGGTGCGGGCGCTGCGGACCCTTAGCACTCGTGGTACCTCTGACGTTACTAGGGGAACCTCGGGTGGAACTGCCGAGCCCCTCCCGTCGGGGAGTTATTCGGACTGGGTTGGACTCGAGGGGGCAGTGTGTTCCCGACACCCACGGGGTGTTGAGTACCTCCGGCCAGGCTACGGCCGCCCGGAGGAGCTAGAGGGTTGCCTTATAAGTCCCGGGTACTAGGCTGCAGAGCTAGTAGAAGGTGTGCTAGATCACCAGGTGGCCCCACCGAGGTTATCGGTAGTCTTCCCGTCGAGGTTGTAGCGCGTAAGTGGCGTATCCACTTCCATCCCGTCATGACGTTGTGCTGAGCGGGGTGGCGGGCTTTTTAAGAAATCAGATATTGGGCTATGGAAAGAGCCCCGGAGTATCCATAGCTCCCGGGTAGAAGGAGCCCCGGCTCCTTGGTCCTACGAGTACAGGACTAATGGGAGTAGAACCTCTGCGCTTAACTATAGTGGTAGCAAACGGGAAGACTAACAGATAAATGGTAGTTATCAGAGTTGGGACACCTCGCACTGCGAACACATCTATTGTGCCTAACACCCCTCAGGAGAAAGGGATGAAGTGAGGGCGAGTAATCACAGGTTCGCAGGTGAAACTAAGAAGAATAATTGAATTCCTGTCATTTTTTACATTCGTGGTTTATAGGTAGCAAAGCACGTCAGATTGTTTAAAAAATGAATGACTTTATTACACTTATTTCCTTCTTAAATCGAGATTTATGTGCAATGTTTCCTGTGACGTATTCTCGTGCTTCAAAATAACTTGATAGCACGAGACCAATGAATGAGGCATTGTAATCGACTGCTTTATTGCGTGGTTTTCCCCCTGTCGATCATGACTAGAATAGAACTGTTGGATGAGACAGCTGTTTGCGGGTTATTTTGGTTCAAGGGAAGTTCTACTTTCATTAAAAGATTCTAAAATCTCACATGAACCACAAGGCATCTGAACTTAGAGTTATTCTACCAATTCCCCTTTAAGGAGAGGGAAATTTAATTTATTGTTACACCTTCAACTTCCCCCACAATTTTTCATTTATCTAACCTAGTTTATTTCCCATTTCACATTCCATAGTTAGTATACAACATGTAACAATAATTCCGCATCTAAGCTTTAATGAGAATAAACCTTCCCACATAGAATTCCATAACACTCAACCTACAGGTTTTTTTTGTGTAATGTATCTCCAGCTTCTATATTTCTTTGTTTTGCTCTTCCTTATTTTCTTGAACACCCTGATCTATTTCTCTCTTACGCTAAATATTCTTCCTAAATATTCTTCACTTATTTTAATCATCTTTGTCCCATCTTAATTACAACAACTTCCTTGTGTAATTTGTCCCAGTTTGCTTCCCATATATCCTCTCTCCAATCCCTTACCCCATCACATTCTAATGAACAATGAAATATCACTGTGGTCATAACGATGCATTGTTCATTATTTCCTCTAAAATCTTTTAAAGAGAATGCTCTTGATCGCGTTCAAGTCAGCGGTCCCCTCTCAAATTTACGAGGCGTTTCCGTAAAATAAGGTCTCTAAGGCGCCGGAGCCGTGAGGAACGCTATTACGCGAGATCCGTCAACACTGGCGTGTAACTTGGTTTCACCCCTTCAAATCCCCACCACGACGAACCCGTACCATTAGTCTTGGTTGGGCAGTCGTTTGCGATGGAGCTTCCTATCACTTCCGCCGCCAAGTGCGAGTTGCGTGCAGTGATCCATTTTTTGATTGCCAAGGGCACTACCCCCACTGAAATTCATCGTCAGTTATGCGAAGTCTATGGGCCACAGTGTATGGACATCAAAAGCATGCGAAAGTGGGCCAGAGAGTTCAAAGACGGACGTGCAGACGTCCATTACGAACAGCGTTCTGGCTGGCCTTCGGTTTCAGCCGAAACAATTGCAAAAGTGGAGCAAGAAATGTTTAAAGATCGGCGTGTGACAGTTCGCGAGCTGTGCGAACTTATCCTTGAAGTCAGTAAGACTACGATTGACAAGATTTTGACAGAACATTTGCATTATCTCAAGGTGTGTACGAGGTGGGTCCTCAAAATGCTCACCGAAGAGCATAATCTCCTGGCCCAGTTCGGATGGAACATCCTCACCCATCCCCCCTACAGTCTAGACTTAGCACCTAGTGATTATCATCTGTTTCCTGAGTGGAAGTCATATCTGGGTGGAACACATGTCCAGACCGACGATGATTTGAAAAACGAGGTTGAGCGCTACCTATGTAACTTGGCGGGAGAGTGCTATGATAAGGGTATCTAAAAAGTACCACAGCGCATGCAAAAGTGCATCGATCGCAACGATGATTACGGTGAAAAATATCTGTAAGTTCCGCCTTTCCATCACTTTAACATTCATTGAAAATAAACATGCTTTCTATATTAAATAAAATTGTAGACCTTATTTTACGGACACGCCTCGTACAATAATCCTTGTAGTTTTCTCACTCTAATCGTTTCTAATTATTATATACAATGTTGGAGAATTCTTATCCTTAAATATGGATCATATGTCTTGCCGCTCTATTTTTTCAGCTCTTTGCCTAACTCGTATTCAAGGAAGAAGTCTGAAGAAAAAATATATTAGAAACATTGATGCGTACTGTGACTTTGTGGGTTCGTGAAATTAAAAGTCCAGTTGCACAAACTCAAAACGCTGTTTATTTCCACCAAATTACAGTTGGTTCACTTGCAAATCACAGCAAGATCACGTATCACACACAATTACGTAACACTCCAATTACGTGCAACTCACAATTACAATTATTACAATTACTCTCTAGAGCTGACTGAAAACTCCTCTGACACACGTACGCAGTCTTCCAGTCCGTTCGCTAGCACTGCGCTCTTCACGGCTGCTCACCAAGAACTGACTGACTCGTCCACTGCAGCCCTTATATAGGACGATCGCTGTTTCTGGAAGCTTCGCGGCTCGGAACATCATCCCGATTGTTCCAGACGTCAGGGAGAGGGGGAAATAGACGGTAGAGTGGTTAGTGATGCTTTTCCAACCATCCCCTCAGTGAACGCCTCAAGATAAATGGGTAGGCGTGGGCTGAATGCCTCCTGTCGCCCACCCAGCTGCCAGTTCGTCATGCCTTCCGATAATTGGGTTACAATACCAACAACAAAATTGTAACATACTTTGGGCAGTAAAAATTACCAATTAACCTGTGTACTTACTGCCACACCTTAAAAAATCATGTTTCAGAACAGTCTGTAAATATATTTGTATGCCTATTAATCAAGAGCTCGTGAACCGATTGCTATGAACATGACTTAGTTATCACCGACATAGGAATTACTAAGTAGTTGGCTTCAAGTTATCTACACTGAGACAATCATGTGCTGTTTCATCCGAGTTCTAGAAATAGGAGCTACGTTACGGCTCGCTAGTTGTCCGAGTTACGCTTCATTCTAGAACGTTTAATAGTGATTAATGGCACTTTAAAAACCTATTGTTGATTTCTTAAGTATGTAGTGCAACAATGTCCAGTTTTAACATCAACCAGGACTGCATACTCTCTTTAATGGACAGCTCTATGGAATCAGAGGTTGGTCTGTTGCACTCCACATTCGCGATAGGGTGACCCATGGAAACCATGAACCCCCACCCCGTATACATTTTGAGGTTTACTGTTATGAAATGTTGCAAATGCTTTACAACTTAATAGAATTATCGCACTTGATCTTATAATTTGAAGTCCAGTTTCAAAATTAATTTGTAGCTTGTACTTTGACATTTACAATAATATACTCGAAGTGCTTAATATATTGCAGTCGTTGCTTTGTTAGTATACATATGTACATATAGTTAACATCTTATTTGATAAACTGTAACCTTGAGGCACTATGAGATAACCACATATAATTTTATGAAATCTCTTGTGTATTAACCTTTTGCATCTTCATTTCGTCATTTTAATCCATATTTGTAAAGAAATGAAATGTGTAGTGTTTAACGCCCGCTTTTACTACATACGGCACCGCAGGCGGTAACCATGATGATACATGAGATGGAGATGGAGCACCGATGGAATGAGATGGCGGGAGGTCCCGGAGAAAACCCGCCCCAGCGCCGTGTTGTCCACCACTAATCTCACTTTGCGGCCGCCTGGGATCGAACCCGGGCCACCTTGGTGAGAGCCAAGCGGTCTAACCACTGAGCCACGGCGCGGCCTTTGTGAAGAAAGAAACATTTCTTAACAGTGTTTCTGTCTTCTGATTGCTCTATTGCTTCAGTGACTTTTTAAGATTCTGTTGTTCATCATGACATATTTTGTCATCCATTTCATTCTTTCTAAATTCAGCTTCATTCTTAGAGTCTACCATTAGAAGGTTGTGATGCAGTATGAAACCTTTACTACCTGAAACTGAATCGAATTGGTGATTCCACTATTTAACATGGTTATTTGTTCTGTCTCCTTTGGCGGTAGTTCCACCTCTATCGAAACCTGTGGATTTTCAACCACGATCCCCAAAGTAGTTGAAAAATTCTTTTAATTAATCTTTTTCTGCCTGACTGTGGATATTGTGACTTTGTGGGTTCGTGAAATTCAAAATCCAATTGCACAAACTCAAAATGTTCTTTATTTCCACCGAATTACATTTGGAACACTTGCCGATTACATAGAATTACGTAGCGCACACAATTGCAATTCCCCAGTTCGTCTGTCGTAGGTCCACTTCACACTCACAATTACGTACAACTCCTCTGATATACGTACACAGTCTTCCAGTCCGTTCGCTAGCACGGCGCTCCTCACGGCTGCTCACCAAGAACTGAACTCTCTTCCAGCCCGGCGCGTCGCTTATATAAGACCAACTGACCTATCTAGAAGGTTCCGGGTTAGATGAAATATCCCGACTGTTCCAGACGTCAGGGGGAGGGGAAAGAGGCGACCGGCGACAGTTCCTAACCATCCCCTCAGTGACACGAGATAAATGGGTAGGCGTGGGCTGAATACCTCCTGTCCCCCACTCAGCTGTCAGTTGGTATTGCCTTCCGGTAATTGGGTGACAGTATGAATCAGTGCTGTTTTGTCAAAGTCTCACTCATCATCATTGTGTCGTTAGGTTAGTGACTTGACTTAGATACCTATTGCAAGCTCGGATGAAACGACACTTAAAATTGTATTTACTGATGCGAAAAATCGTCGCGGACGAACTAAATTTTTTTTAAAGAATTTGGATATGTCAGGTGAAAGCTGGTCCGAGTGCTGTTTGCAAACACCAAAAGACTACGAGTAATGGGGCGGGCTTATCTGCCTCCCTGCCTATAGTCCAAGAACGGTTCAGTATTATCCCTTCCGCCCTTCTTTAATGCTTAGAAATTTCTATGTCTGGTTATCACTAAGTCAGCAGAAAAGATTGTAATGGAGAACAAGGCAAAATATTTCACATGTATCAGATCGCGGAATTAAACAGCCATGGGGAAATAATTCCTATCCCTCTTCACAGTGTTGCATTTATCACACCAATAGTCTGATTTATTATGCTAACCACATCGGTTTCACCATTCCCAGATTTATGAATATTTGATCCGTTAGGTTTAAAATGTTACACACCTTATGTTAAACCCGCTTTAGATATTTACAACTTCTCTCACTCACTTCCAAAAGCTGGTATTAGTTTTGCTATACAAATTTAAACTTATTTTCAAGCCACTGTTTATTATATGTTTAAAATTATTTTAAGCGTCTAGTCAGCACAATCATTCACCACCTATCATTTACAGAATATAAATGTGCAATGCTTCCTTCCGCTGCTATCCCCATTCCTTCATAGTTCAAACTATGAATACTTAATGCCATTTAGGTTTTTTAAAAATGGAGACATTCCGTACTTTTTTGGTAAGAAATCCTTCCTACTTGCAACGTTCAGTGATATAAACCTCTTAGGATATGATAAGATAGGATAGAATAGGATAAATATACCTGGCAACCCGGGAAAATCACTAAAAACCTTAGATCAGTGTGGCTGGCCTACGGGATTCGAACTGAGACCTTAGGAAAGCGAGCTTGACACTTTATCGCATAGTCTTTTCGCTCGGTGATAAAAAGCTTTTAATAAGATCGAAAGTATGGGAAAAGAATTACCTCTTAATAAGGTATTTATCTTAAGGTATCTTAATAAGATGTTTTTACTAATTTTTAACTTCTCTATTAATTAGGGTAATTTGGAAATAAGTAGATAGTACTGAATCCTATTATTTTTTATAAGTTCTGAAGTGAATTATTAAGGAGCAAAGAGGTCCACGTTGGCGACAGTTTGATGCAAATGTAAATAATGGTTGTCGCACAGTTCCACTAAAGTTTGATACAATAATGTTTAGCTCAGGGTAAAGCAATGAGGTTTATCTCCGGGTATGCGTGGATATGGATGAGAGGGATGGTTTTAATGACACTGGAATGACCGTATCCAACTGGTTTAATGACTGCTTCTTTTTCTCAGAACATCGAACTTGAAGTTGCCGAGCAAGGATTTCCAATATCACTGTTTAAAGTTGCTGGAAGGCGGAATGATTATTACTCGATAATACTTAATTAGTTACGTATAAACCGACAAATATCTTGTCTCATCACTTCTGGTCTGCCCTCGACCAAGACAGAAGAAGTTGACTGCCCTAATCGGCTTCACGCCTCGGACTGAATGACCACAGCTGCGCATGGGGGTACATGTAATTTTCACTTTTCTGGAAGCATTCTTTTCACAAACAGATTCCCTTTGTAACTATTTTGTCATGCCATTATTAAGGTCCAAAGAATACCTATTCAAAGGGAGTCAAGTACTACCCTTAAGAATTTTGTTTTTCCTATGTCTTTTGTCACACAACTCAACCAACTGCACCTGTTCTTGTCGTAACAAATATAAAAGACTCCTTTGAAATCCATCATGATTCTTTACTTATTTCAATTCTGTAATTTCGGTATCAGTTGTCGAGTTTAATTGCAACTTATTTATTTCTTGGGCCATTATTTACCGCTAAAATGTTACAGATAATGAAATTGTTATTCATTCCAGCTTTCTGTTGCTCAGAAATGTGTTCTTGAATACAAACAGCGTCGGTTCTTTTAGATGAGCGCCATTATGCTAATCATGTATGCTGTTGTTGCTGTGTTTCGTTTTACTATCGATTTTTTTAAATTCTATAAAATGATGTAAGTGTTTTCCATAGGCTCGTTATGTCCTCAGCATCCAAAATATCCCTTAAATGTTAAATATATTGTATGTTTGTGTACTCCTTGTTTCACAACTCTATAGAACGTTTTCTGGGACCCAATTTTAGATTTTTGTGCGCATTTCTTCTCTTCCCTGGTAAGATGGTTTATTAAGTTTATCTCTTTATCCTCACTATTCCTTAGAATCGGCTTTAAAATGCCTCATTTTGCAGGTAATAAATAAAAAACATTTTCAGTCTTTGTAGAGATGTGGTTTACTTAAGAGTACTCCGTATGTAAACAACTTAATTTTAAATGGTAATAGTGCAGCCGCTTAGAAAAGTCATGTGAAGGGGGTTTCTCTCATTGATCTTGTAGTGCATGACAGGTTGAGGTCAGACTGTCCTCCGTGACACCTGGACTAAAATTATGCCGAAGGCATAATGTAATAAGGGCCAGTGTTGCTTTTCAGATGAGTACAGAAGATTATGTAGGTATTAGACCACAAATCTCCCAATCGAAGTGAATACAAAACATATAGAAGTGGGCAAAATTAGTATACGATTATATCCACAGGTAATGTTATGGAGGGGCAACACGGTTTCTGTTGATCAGCAAGATAGGTCTTCTGCTCACCATACATGAATTATGCAAATTTTTTTAGCCCAAACAGTTTGGAATAATGAATAGAAAGAAATAGGAATTAGCTGAGTGGTCACTAAGATAACCGGATTTTAAACCTAGAGATCTCTTTTCTTAGGTTTGCTCTTGAACACGATCATGAGTCTGGATTACACGTTTCACTTTATTAGGACAGCGTATCAAGAAATTGATAAATAAAATCGGAGAAATGTGCGCTCACAAGCGATACAGTTAGCTGGACTCAAAATGACGTCTGATGTACAGCATGACCATCAAATGTGCAAACAACGGCTACTAACCCTTGTTTCACATAAGCTTGCCCCGTATCTCTTGACGGTCACGTGACTTTATTACCTCTCATTGGGTGCTATTGCAGTATAGACTGTTGTGCGGTAAAAATTAGTTCGTTATTTAACATGGTGATGTGTCTTTATATGTTGGAAGAGAATTGTCAAATGTATATTTTCGTAACTGTCTTGATTAAATATATTACCCAACAGAGTTGATTTATCTGAAGTGCAAGTGCATGTTAATTCCTTTGCTCTCAAGCACATGGCACGATAGCACATGATTTAGCGGTAGTAATGACATATTTGTTTATATAACTTTTATCACTGACCTTGTTTTGAACTGGATTAGTTATATATTGCCATTAGAAGGGGTGTTTTGCCGAGTGCGAGAGATAAATTATTTTTTTTTGATCGTTTATTGCGCATGTACTTATTATATGTATAATGGCAGAGTCTACCGCCAGTTTTTCGCCGAAGCATCGCAAGGGAAAACCTTTACAAAACGGCGAAAAAAGAATTGTGGTGCATGTGTCAGTGTCTTTGTCAGTGAGAGAAGTCGAACAGCTGTACTCTGAACTTATAGGTGTGTTAGATGCGTAGGAGCATCGCGACATGAAATTGAGACAGAAAAACTTACCACTCCAGGGGCGATATTGTTGTGAGGCAAAGACGTTATTTAAGGACAATCAGACTGTACTGGGATACAAATCGCAAAGTATACTACCTTGACGAGACTTGGGCGAATGAAGTACACACGACAAGTATGGCGTGACACGACTTTTAAGACTGAAAGACAAGCATTTGTGCAAGGTATGTGTGCTGGTTTTAAAAAAATCCCAGTGGAAAAGGCCGAAGGTCTTTCATTATAAACTTGTTTCAGTTTCATTGCTCATTCATTCAGTTTCAACTTGCTCGGTTTCATTATAAACTTCATTATTTTTGCATGCCTTCATATTCTTATTTGTATGATTTTATCTATCTTCCTGGCAATTATTATGACGTTTACTGCAGTTTTAAATGTGACGGGATGACACCGCCTATGTCCTATGGCGCAAAAGCATTAGCCAATTAGGATGAGGGGGAAGGTAGTTGCACGTGGAGTGATACATGTCAGCGGGGCAAGGTTATATGAAACAGAGATTAGAAGCAAACAGTGAAGCATTGCCTTGCAAGTATATACAGACGCAAGGTCAAGTGTAGTATAACGCGACTGTTTTGTTTCTTCTCGCTGTAACTGTCATGGTCAGACTGTACTTACCTGCAGTTGTTTACATGCACGAGGGATAACGGTACGGTCCATGTGCAGTATACCTACGGTAAACCTTACACGCCTTCGGGCTTTATTAATAAAACTAAGTACTGGATAGTAAAATATATCAAGTTAAGTGTCAAATCTAGACTAAATGCTAGAAACGATCGGTGCGAATATTCACAAAGATGAATGTTATACAAAGTGGCCTATACCTATCTACTTTTACTCACCAATATAATCACCAGGATGGTATTGGAATTTTTCCGAGTCTACTTGACTTTAATGGCTGGCAGTTTAGCGTCCTGACTGTTTACGAAACTAACTGTATAAAAGTTGAATATATTGGAGTAGAAAATGCTGTTATAAATTTGAAAACAAATGTGAACGACTGTCGCCTAGAAGTCTGCGGAATAATAATGTGACATTAGCATACAGTCTGGACTAAGGGTGACCTCTGTTTCCTTGTTTACCGATCTGTTCTATATGCAGTTAACCTTTTTGCCGCCTGCAAACTTTGCACAGGAAGCGACATCTGATGCTGAATCAACTGCCCAACCCTTTCCAACATACGTAAGATGCAATTTGGAACCGCATGCCTTTTTCTCGTTTAGCAAGCGGGGGAACCCATCTGTCCCGACCTGCATTCACCGAAAATCCTTGAGGAGACATATAAATATAGAAATATTATGGCAGAATATAAACCATGCGATTGTCTTTGAATAGTGAAGACTAAAATCGTATGGCTATCCAAAATAAACTCCAAAAGGTAGTTAAATGATGATACAGAAGGAATATTAACATTGCAAAGCTCACAGATAACAAGAGGACGGAAGAAACTAAGTTCAATCCCAAGTGACAGTTCAAGAAGAAACCTGAAAAGGTTGCACTCACATGACTTTCTCTAATCTTGTGCAGACGATTGTCTTATTGCAGTTTTCCTCGTAGCTAAAAGAGGAATAAAGGCATACAGTAAGCTTAAGCGATTGTCAAACCTTTCAAGAACTTTTCGCTTTGTGATGACTTTGAATACAGTTCTCTTTACACAGCCAAGATAAAGAAATGATAAACGACTTCCCATTTACGAAAGGTACATAAGTGTTTCAAAATTAAAACCAGTAACAACGGATACCTCGGAAATGGTTAGCTAAAAATACTATGACATAGAGCGTGTCTGCTAATGAGATCTGCAAGTTTTGTATCATTTTATCTCATACGGTTTGTATTTTATGTAAAAGTTATTCCTATTGAAATTGACCTGAGGGATTATTCTCAGAACATTTAATGTATACAGTTTCTGTGTTATTAAAATATGTGAAACACGTGATATTTTAGTTAAAATCGTTAGAATCGTTTTTGAGAAAATCAATATTTACGAAATTTTGTTTCCATATAAAGGGCAATTTCTGGTGGAGAGGTCTTTCTGAAAATCGTGTCGTATTCGAAGATAGAGAACATAAATACCAAGTTTGTATGTAACCAACTTTTCATTCTTGAGTTATTTGCAGGTACACATAAACCTCTTTTCTATTTTTTTTGTATGCGTATCTCAAGAATTTTTGGGTGGAATATATTTCCTCTACTTAGTGTATGTAACTGAGCTAGGTGCCACAGATGGTAGCAGCTGTAATTTGCATTCGGGAGGGCACGCGTTCCATTCTCAAGCCCGACGTTTCCTGACCGACGGGTTTTGTTGGGGGGTTCCCTGAGTTGCTAGGCGAATTTACATCTCCCAAATGTTTGTCTCTCCACCCCACTGCACCTTTCATATGCTTCGTTGTTTGAGGGTAGTCTCGGCGTTATATGGCAGAAAAAAAATTGCTCTCTGTAAACCTCTGTCCCCCAGCCGGAGAGTCACTGGTATTCGAGTCCCCGAGTAGAATGTGCAAGGATGGAGAGGCGGTTGCACTAGACGCCGCTGGGAAATCGTAGGAAACTTGCCCATTGATCTGTCATGAATCCTGATTTGGCCGCCTTCTGTCTCCTCTCGCATCACCTCGTCCTCCCGGTGCGCCCTAATATAAGGCAGACCGCGGTCTCCCTCCTCTATTCTTACCTTACTGTAAGAACTTGGTAGAGAAAATAACAACCTTGTCATAAAACACGAAAAAGATGAAGCAGCTCTTCAAAAAACCTAAATAGCATTCCAGATTTAAGATATATTTGGCCGCAAGTATTATTTCGTAAAATTTATTTTCTCACATTGAATATTGGGTGATTTACTTTCAGACGTAATTCCATTCACATGACTAAATGAAAAATCGGCAAATATCAACAGCCAGCGGAGCGAGTTTGCAAATGAATTAAGGGAACGCTATTTTTAATATCCGTTTTCATCAATGGAGATAATGAAATTTCAGCCAGCGAGCCACCAGCTCGAGCTACGCTTACGTATTTAGCTAACAAATTAAAGGAAACGTCAGAAATGGTTAGCTTTGCTATTAAATAATTCACTCACTCGCGGACCAAGCCGGTTAAATAATTCTTTTTTCATTTACTTACCTTGTTTTTATACACCGTATTATTAAATATTTATCCTTTACATTCTTTTACAGTAATTGAATTTAGCCAGCTTTATTCATGGAATTCAAAAATTTTAAATTATCCTCGATATGAACCGAATGAATGCAGTATTCAAGGAGCGTAGCCTGATTGTCAGATTATGGTATGTAACGAATATTGTAAAATTCGTTTAAAATGTATGTCCCAACCTAAACAAAATATCCCATACTGAAGCTAAGCTTGCCATCTGAATCTATCCATACTAAATCTCAACTTAACAGCAGGTAGCGTTAAATTAAGATATAATTATTATAATAACTTCCGTTTTTGTTGCAACAATGACACGGAAACAAAATGTTTTGTTTGCTACTAGTTGTATTCACTTTGTGACCTCTTGGATGTATGTACCTTTGTCCCAGTAAATCTTAATCTACATTCATATAAATACTAAGTGTCCAAATGACGGTCAAATGTCGACAATTGAGGAATATACACACTAGAAACAAACCAGATCGCGAATCACTTCCTATTCACGAATAAAAGTGAACCGAGATACGAGACCTGTCCGTAAAATAAGGTCTCCCTTTTTATTTAATATAGTAAACATGTTTATTGTCAATGAATGTTACATTGATGGAATGGCGGAACTTTCAGTTATTTTTCAACGTAACCACCATTGCGATCGATGCACTTTTACATGCGCTGTGGCAGTTTTTTTTATTCCCTTGTCATAGCACTCTCCCGCCAAGTTGCGCAGGTAGCGCTCAAGCTTCAAATCATCGTCGGTCTGGAAATGTGTTCCACCCAGGTGTGACTTCAACTCAGGAAACAGATGATAATCACTAGATGCTAAGTCTGGACTGTAGGGGGGATGGGTGAGGATGTTCCATCCGAACTGGGCCAGAAGACCCACCTCGCACACACCTTGCAATAATGCAAATGTCCGGTCAAACTCTTGTCAATCGTAGTCTTACTGACTTCAAGAATAAGTTCGCACAGCTCGCGAACTATCACACGCCCATCTTTAAGTATTTCTTGCTCCACTTTTGCAAATTTTTCGGCTGAAACCGACCAAAACGGTGTTCATCATGGACATCTTTAGGTCCGTCTTTGAACTCTCTGAGCCACTTTCGCACGTTTTTGACGTCTATACACGGTGGCCCATAGGCTTCGCATACCTGATGATGAATTTCAGTGGGGGTACTGCCCTTAGCACTCAAAAACGGATCACTGCACGCAACTCGCACTTGGCAGCGGAAGTGATAGGAAGCTCCATCGTAAACGGCTGCCCAGCCAAGACTAATGGTTATAGTGGCCGCGTTTAAACCATCCCCAACCGGCTCTCTTTGAAGGGGAAAACTATTCCTCCCCCTAACCACAATGTCATAAACATCTTAGGAAACACCAACCGGGGTCAGAGGTGAAGAATGATAGGCACGTGTTTACAGCTGAGAATATCCAAGGTTGCCGTTGTTTAACATAACGTTTAGAGGCAAAATATAAATAAAGCAATGATTAATGTTTCCTATAAGTAATAGATAATGTTACAACGCTTTGTAACATGACTGAAAAGAGATATGTCACCTATGTTGTTATGCTATTAGTACTTATATTACGTACAAGAACTAAGTGCGTATTATTAGCATAATATCTAAGGAAAGTTTAGTAAAATATCATTACAATTTTCAAAGGGTTAAATTGCATCAATGTTTATGAATTTGCGAGGGATATTTACATGCGAATTAAAGAAGCACTTTGGATATTCTGGTAGTTAATAATAATTTATAAGCAAAGACTGCACGTTAGAGCTTTGTTTATTGCAATCGTGAGCCGATTTATTCTAAAACATTTTCCTTTATTCTATTTGTTGATTTAACAAAGCAATAAACACTTCAAAAGTAAAAAAAAAAAAAAAAAGTAAAAAAGACGAACCAATGTATTAAAGAAAAACTAGTAAGGAAACTCTATTAACTCTTTTTAAATTTTCGAAGCTTTTAACAAGGATGTCTGCCAATTTTACAAGTTTGAATAACGTTAAGCAGTATATTTTTTGGGGGAGGGGGGCTCTTCTACTAAACACAATTTAAATAAGTAATCACGTACACTCCGCATAATAATTAAATATGTCATAAACGCTTTACAACTCGAGAAAGTTTACAAATACTGTTAGATATATATTACAAGTATGAATGGAAATCCCTGTTAGGTTCGATACCCACGGTCTCCACATCTTAATTAAATTACGCAAGTGCTAAACGCCAATAACTATTAAACACTAATAAATGTATAAACTACACTAAGTAAAACACTATGTAACTTCTATACATATAAACTTAATTAACATACATAGGAAGCATGTTTGCACAGTTTAAGCTAATTTCTGAGGACACAAGAGAAATATTGCAACAGTGCTTTAACTTGCTGAACGTATTAAGAAGGACGACCCATATGTTTAAGGGTGGAAGACCCTTATAATTGCTTACATGTGAGGAGGAGTGGTCAGAAGGGAAAGCTTTGATGCCGCCTGGGATGCAATGAACGAGGCTACAATACAACGGGCTCGTTCTAGTGGGGATTTGAAGGGGTGAAACCAAGCTACACGCCAGTGTTGCCGGATGTCGCGTAATAGCGTTCCTCACGGCTCCAGCGCCTTGAAGACCTTATTTAACGGACACGTCTCGTATGCTCTATTTCAGTACATACCATGGGTAAAGTGTACAACACCAGGGCGACGGATGCTGCTAACCCAAGCTTTGTTTCGAAAAACATTGCTTCTGTTGCGGAGTGACGTGAATTCAAATCATAATGCTGAGGAAATCGTGAATTTTAGTATTATTAAAACGATTGTGCAGTACAAAATTAAAATAAACACAAATTTTACAATCAGTTTGAGGGAAATTATTCTCGTACATCCATTGACGCTACGCTCCTATAGTAATCCTAAATTTACTGTGCACGTACCCCGTTAGGAATGAATTACTTTAGCATAAAAGGGTCCTGGTTAGGTCTCTAGGAGATTATGATTACACTGGACGCCGCTTTAGGCTCTTCCGCGTACCCCGCATGGCTTGCGGGCACCCAAGGTAATACCGGAGCTAATCCATACCGCAGCGAAAGCTGAGCTGTTTGGCTTCAAAGTTAAAAATCATCAACTATTTTTTTCAATTTTATATACACCAAGATATACTAGGCATTGCATCCTGCCCAGCATCCAGAGTAGTGTGACAACTACCTCATAACCCACTACCAACAAAAATCCTCATAACCAACCTGAGAAATCCCGAAAAGAAAATCTTCGGTAAAACCCTTTAACTAGGTGGGCACGCAGCAGAAACCTTCGGGCTCTGTATAACCTGTCAGCACCACGGACGGAGGGACGGGCGGGTTAGGAATGATACCAGAGAGACCTGTTAGTTTCTCCTGCTACTGGCAGTAGTGTAAAGTGGAAACTGAAACTCAATTACTACACATACTATGGGAACACTATTGTTCTCTTTATGTTCAACGGTGATAGTAATTATTAAGCAATTGAAGGACTGTTAAATCTACTGGAAAAAGCAACCTGGCAGTATTTCAAAAATTTATGTTTGCAATTTCCTTGGAAATTATAAAACTGAAAACTATCGCGAAATAGTTGCTGATTTTCTGCATTCCTATAAAGTTATAGGATGTAACATGCTTTTGAAAATTCACTTCTTGGACTCTCATTTAGACTTCTTCCCAGAAAGTCTTGGGGCTGTCAGTGGTGAGCATGGAAAGGGTTTTCATCAGGAAATTTCTAACGTGGAAAAGGGGTACCAAGGCAAGTGGAGTTATAACATGCTGACTGACTACTGTTGGACGAAGAAGAGATATGCTTCAGATGCAAAGTCTGCCCGAAAGTCGATATCTTTCACTTCCTAAGTAAGCTAGAGTTAACTGGTTACTGATTTTACCAAACATTATTTAAAAAAAATTAAACGAGTATCACAAAAACTCCCGTTTGATGGGAGAAAACTGAAATGATATTTGAATTCTACATGAAAAATACTTCTAGAATATGTCATTCTCATTCTTGTGAAAGAAAAAAGGTTCATTTTTGTCGACAGTGTTATTAAATATACCAAAATATAATGTTTACAGACTTAGTTAATCAGAGAAACAAATAGACACATATGTATGCATGGACGGTTTCAGTTTAACATAAACAGACGGTTGGCAAGGGAGATATAAATTCGCACTTCTGCTTCCGTTAGACTGAACTGATTGTATTCACTACGCATGCCGAGAATTGAGGCTCGTTCACTGTCCAGATAACGACTGTGCATCCAGGCTTCACTGTCACAGAGCTATTGTCCCCACTCTAAGGTGACAGGCGTATCACTATGTTCCAATGATTCCAAAAACGCATCTTTTTTTTTTTGTTTTTGTCTACCTTGTTTGCCGGTTTCATTTGTTTGGTGGATTTATACAGCTCTGGTTTACGCATAGATGAACTACATGGGATGCCTTTACATTGCAATCACAATTTCATGACAGATTTCAAAGCACTACGGAAGGATGGCTTATTTTGTTGAACACAGAGATGAATCACTGTGTAGTACCACTACAGATGAAGGTAGGGGATTTCGTGCTGGCGTTCGACGGATCCACTTTTCAGTTTGTCCATGGAGTCAATTGTCAATTTATCCACCATGTCGCAATGTAAAAAGGAAGTTGTTGTATGTTTTAGTCATTTTATTTTGAAACTACACGTTCTCCACTCAAAACCCGAAATTCAAAATTAAGCAAGTACATTTTAGGAGACTCCAAAAAGAAAAAATCAGGAAACTCTCTTACATTTGGAAACATTTGCATTTCTGATTTTAACAAAAATAAATTTAACATTTTTGTCGATGCTGTATGTAAACAAATAAAATTATGGAGCCCTTTTCATTTACATTGTTTTTATACGCCTGGAAACTTAATGTGCGTGTGGAAAATGTACTTCTGCTAAAAATATAAAGTTTATTCAAATACATATTTTGTGGGTTTAACCGTTTTGAACTACTCATTATTGCTTGTTTGATTTTGCTGCTTTTGAAGTATTGCACTTTGAAACCTTAAGGGGACATCCTTCTCTTTCTCTTAAGTTCCAACACAGAGTATGGAATATCAAGGGCAGCGTGCATAAAATAACTTACTGTCTTCGTAGTTTTTGGTAAGCTTGGTGTATGTGGTGTAAACTACGAGGGCTGTTCAATAAAGAATGATCACAATCTTTTTTTGACAACGTACGTTTACTCGTCCTCATAATTTTGATGGCCCTTCTCAAAATAGTCTCCCCTGAATGCGATGCACTTGTCCCAGCGTTTCTGACAGTCTTCAAAGACATGCTGGAAACCATTTTTGAGAGATCCTTCAAAATCGCCTCCGCAGCCTTTACCACTGCTTCTGATGATGGATAATGCCTCCCACGAAGGCGTTTTTTCAAGTTAGCGAATAGAAAAAAGTCACATTGGGCTAAATCCGGACTATAGGGAGAGTGAGGGATGCACCTCACGTTGATCTTTGCAAGATATTCAGCAACAATATTGGCAATATGCGGCCGCGCATTATCGTGGTGCAGCATCCAGCCTGCTTCAAGAAAATGTGGTCTTTTGCGCTTGATATGGACTTGCAATGTTTTCAGTACATCCCTGTAGTATTGTCCAATTACTGATGTGTGTGCAGGAACAACATGCTGATAAACCATTCCATGAATATCAAAGAATGAGATGACCACAACTTTTCCAGCAGAAGCAACCACTTTTGCTCTTTTTTTTGAGGTTGGTGATGAAGGAGATTTCCACACTGGGCTTTGTTTGCTGTTTACTCTCAGGGTCAAAATGATGTAGCCAAGTTTCATTAGCAGTGATTACGTTTGAAATAAGCTCCGGATCTTCCTATAACATCAACTTTAACTGCATGTTACCTCCATTGCAGCGGTAGGCGATACTGAACATGTCTGAACTTGCCTGGTTCTCACAGGCGGGAACCAGGAGTATCAACAATGAAACTATTACTGCGTGTTTGTTTTACGTTAACCTAACAGAATAAAAGATTGAATTTTAGTGCGAAAAATTATGTATTATGATCATTCTTTTCTGAACAGCCCTCGTACATATTGAAATCGCTTCTGACGAATACTTTTCATGAGAGTCAACGGGACAGAAGAACCATTTTTGTATTTATAGATAAATTAAACGCAATAATAAGATTTCTAATGGTTAGAGTTGTGTAGTTGTCAGTGAGATGCATAGCTTTTTGTAGAATCTCCAGAATACTTTTGTTGTAATTTATCCACTAAAAGCGTAGACAAAATTAATGTTCTTTGTGTGCTAAAAGTCACTCTTTAATTTGTATTAATGCCACTTTTAAATGCAAGGTTTGTTGCAGTAAACACAGGGAGGAAGTGCCTCTTTTCTACCACTGACATTTGTGAATAAATCGTGGAACAATTGAAGGTATTTGTGGAATATCGTGGATAATATGGAGTATAACCTCAGGGTTCATCCTGAAGGTCCTTTAATAAATCATGAAGCCATTACCGACAGAAGCGCGTCTTCTTCGAAAATTGAACGTCATATTTTATAAGGTAATGATGTCATAAACCGCTTCTTCCGTTTCATGGCTAGATCATGAAATTGCTCCATTATGCCATTAAGTACAACCTAAGTGGATATTCATAACGTACAAGCCTTTTAAGATCATTTGTTTCACATTTCCATGTAACTGGTACAGAACTTTGAAATCAAATAGGATGAGCTCTTGAAATATGTGCTAATGTACGTTTGCTGACCATTCAAGATCAAAGACAGATAGGTTGCGATGGCCACTTTACATGGTCTCCACAATTATCTGCGTTAACTCGTTTCTCTGTTTCATGGTGAACTGCAGTAGAATGAATCACGCTGAACATGACTTAGCGAATGTAGTGAAAGGTTCTGCAAAAGATGTCCAAACGAAGTCTGCATTTGCCATTTCAGAAACCTATTAAGGTGAACTATCCTTTAAACAAATGAAGAGATTTCTGAAATGTATCCACACTATAAACTGAATAAATTTACTGCCTCTATTAGTAGCCGCCATTGTTATAAAGTTAATGGATGCCACTTATTTAAAATTAACTTACAAGAAATTAATATACAATGGACAGTGCAAATCTAATTTCCATTCGGCACAATATCTGCTCAGTTTCTTCTACAAATTGTAGGAACCTTTGACAGAAAATTTCAGTTCATCTTGCATCTTAATTCGTTGCTTTTAATAAATAATACGCTTGTAGCTTTTGTTATTTAGTTTCAATGAAAGCTTCTGCCCGCCTCGGTAGGGTAGATGGTGGCGTGTTTGCCTCATGTTAAAGAGGTCCCGAGTTGGAATCTCGGTCAGGGTGAGTTACCTGGATAAGGTTTTTTTTTCCGGGGGTTTCCCTTATCCTTCAAGACGAATGTCGGGTAACTCTAAGCTCCATGGACCCTGGACTCATTTGAGCATTATTTCACTAAATTCCTTCACCGTCCAGTATGACGGTAGCATTATTTTCTTTTCATTATTGTGTCATATATTTACTAGCATTTAGTTGATTTAGTTAAATGAGCAGCAGAGTGGATTTCGCAAAGGCCGATCCTGTACAGATAACGTATTTGTCCTTAATAAAATAATTGAACAACGAAGGGAAAAGAATTTGGAAACACATATCGCATTCATTGACCTGGAAAAGGCTTTTGATAGAGTAAATAGATCAAAACTGTAGCAGATATTAGAAAGTAAGGGTTACCCACCACATATTATTAACGCAATAAAAGGCATATACACAAATACAACTATAAGAATTGATACTGGGGATAGGTTAACAGAACAGATTTCTAGTAATACTGAACTAAGACAGGGGTATAGCTTATCACCTACTCTTTTTAGTATTATATATGTATATACTCTATATATACTCTTTTAGTATATATATGGACGATATTCTAAATGAATGGAAGATTTTGGTAGACCCAGGAATCAAAATAAATGAAAATATTTATATTATTACCCTGCTGTTTGCGGATGGCGAAATATTGACTCATTGGAAGAAAATCAACTGCAAAAGTCAATGTATATTCTAAATAATATAGTACAAAAGTATAATTTTAAAATATCAGAAGGAAAAACAAAAATTATGGCTTTTAAAGGAAATTATAATGTAAGATCAAACATTGTTTTAGGAAATAGGATTTTCGAACAAATATCGAGTTTTAAATATTTAGGATGTAACATCAGTTTTAGAAACAATCCAAAGAACTTTCAAAAACAGAATGAGAAGGGATACAAAAATGAAAATGTATAAGGTAATGGCTATTCCAACTTTACTATATGGAAACGAAACCTGGGTGCCAACACAAGAGGATTTAAATAAAATACAGACTGCAGAAATTAAATTTTTAAGAAGTGTTAAAAGTTGTACTATATTGGACAAAATAAGAAATGAGGATATTAGAAAGGAATTAGAAATCGAACCAATCCATGACAAAATATCAGAACGAAGGCAACAATGGCATGAACATGTAATAAGAATGGAGGATGGAAGATATCCAAAAGCAGTACTAAACTATAATCCAAAAGGAAGAAGAGACACAGGACGACCCAGGAAACGCTGGAGAGATCTATGAAGCCGGAACGGGCGATATGCCCAAACCATGGAGTGAAGAAGAAGTTAAATGAGCAGTTTCGAATATCCAGCGAAATTGTTATCAAAGTAGAAGTGAATATACAAAGGCGAAAAATCTTATGTTTAACACACACAACTTTGTTTATTGTCTACCAGTTCACATATATGTTATATGCTATACTACACAAACAATAATTTATTCGTTTATGCCGTTACGTTACTATTTAAAATGCCAGAATACTTGCTTAGTTACGTTTATGATTCAGAACAATTTTCAACCACTCATATCATAAGTAGGTTTTTTTCAGGAAAAAGCAAAAAGCAACAAAGGACATAAATATTCGCACTTGATCCATTAAATGACCTTTTTTACTTTGAAAAATGCGGAAAAATTGTTTTATCTAAATTTATTGAGCAAAAAGAAGCAGTGGTAATGTGTGCGACTTGTATTTGAGAATTCTCCGGTTCAAACCCTCAGGTTCAACCAAATTTTCTTTGCAGTTTTCCTCGAGCTGGGTTGGATCCACGAACTTTCTTGTTCCATTTATCGTTGCAATTCGTTTCTTTCTTCACCCCATACCAGACATGGGCTGATTATTATCTAAAATGGATATACTTTGATCCTAAGTTTGCTTACTCCTCGACAGGCGTCGGGCTTATAAGGCGTAAGTCCTACAGAGAGAAGGGTAATCTGTTAAAGAAGAAAATGATGAAGGAAGAATCCTAGGTTGTGCATAAAATTCTGTATATTTTTTTCGATACTAAACCTTTGGTATTTCTCTTATGGGTTCTAAATTATACATTACACGAAGTATTTACGAGCTGTCAACTTAGATGTCTTTTGTTATGACAATATCTAAAAATCATGTTACTGTAATTAAAATCGTTACAAAAATTTGAGCAAAGAAATCTTGCACGCAAAGAATTGGTTAGGGTGGCATTTTTTTTAAGATAATTTGACTCAATTTCGTTTTAGTTATACTATTCACATCAACACGAACACCCAACACGCAATTGCCCACGTACATACCTATACGCACAATGATCTTTTTCATCAGTTGTTATCAAAGTGTCAATATTTTTGGTGGAATTGTATAATTTCCCTACCTATGACAGGTAAATGGTGCATAAAATAAAACTTCACCGATTAGACAGCAGTGGTCTGGTATGATTATAAACATAGTAAACGGGTTTGAAAAGTATTAGATCCAGGCACTTTTTACTTTAAAAATGAATGTTAAATCTGAGTTTCAAAATAATTTGCAAATGTCTAAAATCAAATCTACTCGTATGTTAGTACCGGCCAGCTGTTTTTATTGGAAACATTTCGTTCCTCCAAGACCACCAATGAATTAGCAACGTTTCTTGGTAAACATACTCTCGGATGCGAGAGCCCCTAGTGGTCCACCGGGGAAACATACAAGTCAACTGGAGAATTTAATGTTAGGGCGGCACGTTGACCATGGTAGCTCAAAGGTTAAGAGCGACTGGACGGAAACCAGGAGATCCGTGGTTCAAATCCCGGCCATGGCATTGAATTTCTCCTGTTGACTCTATCCATCAAATATCTTAGCCTATATACGGCTAGTGTGGAGAAATGATTAATTTCCATCAATTAACTAAAATACTTCAATTCTCCAACCCACGGCCTCGAAAGCTACATGAACAAAACGTGCATATTAAGAACAAACACCTAGTTTTAGTTTCCATGTGCAATTTTCAATATATAAGTATTAGGGAAAGAATATCTGAAAATTGTCAACCAAGATTCCATTTGTAGCAATGTGACAGATTTGCCAACTTTCTAGAAGAAAAAAATACATCCATATTTTCAGCAGTACAAACTAAAAAGTTGATTGTGGTTTCATTTCTTGATTTTATACTTATAGACAGTCATTTAATTCTTATTGCTGGAAAATTATGTGAACCTTCATCTCAGTAAATAACCAAAAACTTTTTATAGTCTAATAACTTTCTCACTTCTATAAAACCGCAAGGAAGGCGTTTAGTAGGGCATTATTATTATTATTATTATTATTATTATTATTATTATTATTATTATTATTATTATTATTATTATTATTATTATTATTATTATTATTATTATTATTATTATTATTATTATTATTATTATTATTATTATTATTATTATTATTATTATTATTATTATTATTATTATTATTATTATTATTATTATTATGATTATGATTATGATTATGATTATTATGATTATTATGATTATTATGATTATTATTATTATTATTATTATTATTATTATTATTATTATTATTATTATTATTATTATTATTATTATTATTATTATTATTATTATTATTATTATTATTATTATTATTATTATTATTATTATTATTATTATTATTATTATTATTATTATTATTATTATTATTATTATTATTATTATTATTATTATTACTATTACTACTATTATTATTATTATTATTATTATTATTATTATTATTATTATTATTATTATTATTATTATTATTATTATTATTATTATTATTATTATTATTATTATTATTATTATTATTATTATTATTATTATTATTATTATTTTGATAGTATTCCTTACCGTGAAGCAGTATAGTAAGGGAGGTATCGCTACTTTGAAATGGCTGGCTTGCTAATCAAAACGCGACATGGAAAGCTGCCCGGGGAATTCCATGACGGCGTATTCTCAACATATTGATTTTGCCATCGAGGCAAAGCTATACAAATGCTGCACATATTCCCCTTATCAGGCTTTCCCGGCGGAAGCAAGTTTTCTGTTATCTCCTGGCACCGATCACGTGAAAGTACAGTAAGAGCATTTTACATGTCATGTGCACTCGGCGCCTTTACTCTCGTATCTAATTAAATTAACGTTATGCTCCATTAGTTTGATTAGCAAATGGACGTGCCGTGTGCCACGTCTCATGTGTATTTATGTATAATATGACGTTCTTTTTTTCCCGCGTGCTAATGAGCTTGGTATGCAATCTGTTGCGTGACGAACATATTTCCCATCAGGCTCGACGCCCAGTCTCCGAGAGTGAATGCTTAATAAATGAACTTGTACTACGTTTTGATTGTTTTAAAATTAATGGGATAACGTGAGTGAGGAACATAATTAAAGGCAGACATATGGAACAAAGCATCGCCTTAGTATAGACTCTTTCGCCAAAATTACAGAAATGAAGTGTCTATCATTTCGAGGCTTGAAGACCCGTCCCGATACTGGAGCATCCACCGGCTCCGCGAAACCTAGAAGCACAGTGAAAGGGGACTGAAAACTGAATGAAAGGAAAATTATGGAAAGAACAAGACGAGAGACCACTCCAGCCATCGCTTCCAACACTAGAAAACCACGAAAAACTCAAGGTCAGAGTGAGCGGTTGAGAGAAATTGAACTCGGGACTTCTCGAATAAGAGCCTCATACGTTACTGTGAAGCTGTCCGCTCGTTAAGGAATTAGAAAGTGTAAAACCTCACGTTAGCAACGCCATTGGACAGTGCACTCCTCCCGACCCTTGACTGTCTATGTGCGCGAATGGAATTTGCAACAGTATTTTGAAATGTTGACTAGGGATACCACCTGTGTGATAATTATAGAGATTTAACAATAATTTTAACGCCTAAAGCACTTACGATACTAGGGAAAAATACAGTAGTTTTAAAGCTGTGTATAATGAGAATAAATCAGTTGTGACATAGCGAATTACACTATACAGTATTCTTTGTCGATCCATATTTTTCAGTGATCAGTCCTCATTAATATATTGTTTGGATGCTTTTAGTACGTTCAAAGGGGGTGCGGCACTGAAAACCTCAAATCCGGCAATTTTAAACCAATCTTGCTGAGATTTTTACCACTTAGCTCTGATGCATAGCGGATACAGAATTCAAAAATTTTGTTTTTGTGTCTTCAATAGTTTTAGAGTAATTAATTTGTGAAATTCAAAATTTTGGCAAAATTCAAACCGCTCCAGGTGATGAAAATTTTCAAAATTTGAATTTTTCTATTTCTTAAACAATTCAGATGGTTATGAAGAAAAGATCTGTCATATGAATTTCTTATACTGCCTTTAGTTCCAGAAGGGAAAGAAATTAGGCATTGAGCAAACAAAAAAGGTCGAAAAATGATTAAACCTTATATAGCAATAACTTTAATAATATAATAAATATTAAAAATTCATATGATAGTATCCTTTGTTTACTTTCTAAGAACATGTGTTAGAAATTTTAGAGGGAGTGAATCAAAACTGCATCGTCTGGAACATTTTGAATGACAAAAAATGTTGAAAAAACTATTACTGAGTAAATCAAATTTTAAAATCCAAAACATTTTCCTTCTGTTACATATCTTGATGCAGACTAAAACCCTCCAGATAGGTAAGTTGGATTCTCCTACCTCTTCCTTCTCTCTTCTGCAGCAGTTTTCTTCAATTTTAGGTTCCTTCTGGATGTTTTAGAAGTTACCTGTGCAGAATTTGCTGAATAAAGTAAGCATAATTGGTCCTTTCCTTGGCTAATTTTTAGAGATGCTAGTGAAATCAGTGTATCCATTATGTCTGATTGCAGCTTGAGTGAGGCAGAACAACCAAAATTGAATGCACTGATGGTTGATGTCACAGTAACCTGAAGTCTGTTCTTTGACACAAATATTTCTTTTGGTCATTTACGCCATATCATGCTATGTAAACTTTCATTTGCATTTTGTGTCTTAACCAATGTACATCACCTTAGGATTTCATCTGATGCCAGACTTTAGTACACAATCAATAGTTTTCTTACCACATCAGGTCTCAAGTATGTTCCCATTGTTGTGTTGTTATGTTTAGGTGTTTCTTCCAATGTATCGTTTAGCATATTCATGATCCTAACTATATACACAGTCAAAAAACGTCAGTTGTTTCAAATAATGTTTTACCTATAACCTATATAACAGTTTTATGCACGTTTAGATGCATAAAACACCTTTATAAATGTTAAATGGCACACTAAAACTCCTTAATTATATACAAACAGTATGCAGTTTATCGAGAAATATAAGAAAATCACGAACAAGCTAGAAACTCACACAAAAACAAAATATAAGCGTTAACATTTGCTATTAATGTGTGCAGCCAGTGTTTTGTTTCCATGGTGCCACATATTGTAAGAAATAACTATCGTACCAACTCACAAAATTCCACCAGAAACTTTGCCCGCTAATTTCAAATTCTCTTCTTCTAGTTCTTTCCTGCTTTTTCTTTTCGAATAAATCAAGGCCAGCTTGGGCGAACTTTATTCTTTCTTCACCTTCTACTTCTTTCCGGAGGAAATCAAGAAGAACTTCCAATAGGTCATTTTGTACATTGTGTGTATCAGGATTCGTCAGTGATTGGTTCCTAAGCCATGCCCTTAAAACCTCTTCTGGCAAGCACGATTCTACCAGCGGAAATAACATTGATATATGTTTATCTCTAATTACACCAATGAATTCTAAAGCTCTCAACTGACATTCTAACTTATCATACAACGCAGCAATTCCAGATTTGTCATTCTTGCGAGTTGTATTTTGTATCACTAAATTAAGAAGCTCCCTAGTATAAAGCTCAGTCAGCAGATCTTCACGTCCAAACCTGTTCGTCAGAGTTTCTATAACTTTAGGGTAATTCTCTGCAGTGGCTGGGAAACTGTTGACCAGCTCTCTAGCTCTACTATTTGGCTTTGTACTTTGTACTAAATATTGAAATTTGTCTTCTGGTTCAATTTCGTTATCTTCGTGGATTCTTTTAAACATTTTCCAGAATCCTAACCAATCCTTGACTTCGCCGCCATATTGGTGTAGCTCTAACTTCGGTACTTTCAGATTCTTCTTTTGTGAACTCGAGGAAGCTATAGAGATATGATCTGCAACTGTTTGTCTACCATTAGAAATGCTTGACATTTTTAATCTAATCTCGTCCATCTTATCTCTATAATTCTCAATGGCATTGTACTCACGGTTATATGCATCATCATCAGCGTCACCTTCTAACCACAAATCAAGGATTTTCTCGTCCAAAGAAGATAACTTAGCAGTTAATCTCTCTAACTTTGCGTGCATCAGGTGTGTAGCTTCACTTTCTGCTTGCTCACTTGTCAAATTCTCAGTCAATTCATTATATGTTTTCGTAAATGATGCACGTATCGGCTTACGCTGTTTTTGCAGTTTATCCATTTTTGTTGTTGCTAACAGTATAAAACGTATCACTATCACGTCGGGGTCACCAAATTGTTACGTTTAGGGACTAAATCACTGATCTAGTATTAACCAAATTAAACTTTCAATGCAAAAAGTAACAAAACATTTATTTTCGTACAAGCCAAATCTACATGTTTCTTTTTCCAAAGAACAAAACACAAACGTCCTTGACTTTATAGCTTTAACTGTCCTGCCAACCTAAAAACATTTCTTTTTCTTTCGTAACAAGGAGAGTGTACACACACCATGTGAGTGCAAAACATTTTTTGGGAACCTTATGATCAACCTGTCAATGATACATTAAAAGACATGACTAATCATATACAGAAGTTATCGTAGTAATAAAACATAGTGCAATTATAGGATCTATTCCCGTTTTAATGGAACTGTAACAATCATACACGTTTGAGATGTTTTTAAGTATTTGAAGGAATGCAATGTTAGAACAAATTCTTTAAACAGTCTATGAAACTAAATAAGCTCGTTTTTCCTATTGATTTACAATATTTGTACTCATGCTCACTGACTTCTCAAGCGTTATTTATTATTTTCAAACAATTCAAGTTGTATTAGTTGCTTTTATACGACTAAATTTTAATTCCATTCATAATTTCAGTAAGCGAAAACTCTTTATAAGTACACGCTTTAGAATACTTCCGTTCTCACCCTCAATTATTTGTTACTTCGACATTGCGTCTGTGTACATTCTAGCTACTTCTTGTTTTCACGCCATAAACAGCACTGAAACCTAAGTCACAAATAAAGATCATAAATGGCTGTCTTATAAAACTTTGAACATTATTACAATTTTTCTTTCCTGGTGTAAGATATTACAGGTGGAGCCATCTCTGGACAGCAAAAGCTGTTTATAACTAAGATATTGTTTCGGGTGTATGTTTCTAAAAGTAACTTAAGGTATTTCAGTCGGCTCAAATGTTGCGTGCAAGGTTATTAATATACCCAATTGTACAGCAACTTACCTGAAGCCACAAAGATCTGAAAGAGCAATGTCATTTACCAGTAGTAACAGCTCTCATAAATGGGGAATTTAGCGAAGAACACTGTCCAAACCCTGAACGTACCCCTCATGAACGGTCTGTAAGTA
The DNA here is from genome assembly GCA_030765055.1 of Mantis religiosa. NCBI lineage: Eukaryota > Metazoa > Arthropoda > Insecta > Mantodea > Mantidae > Mantis > Mantis religiosa. Next base: position 297,982,413 of record CM060948.1, on the reverse strand, counting down.
AAAAAGGTAACTGTTTCGTAAAGAAACCAAAATACTGAATTATGTGACATGCTAACATTTATAAATAAGTAACAAAAATGATCCGGAGGCCTTTCCTCTAAACTAGTTACAGCTTTTAATCTTATTTGAAAATACTGTTGGTGTTAGTGAAATGGCAATTGCTCTCAGCTAGTCTGATGAGTGATGAACTAAAAGTCTATAAATGCCACTATTCAAAAAAGAAATAATAAAGGACATCTCTATGTTAAGTAATCCAAAAGAAGAAGCTCTATTTCTCTTCTGAACCGTCAATTACATAACATTCAACATTTATTACATGAAGTGTGGATTAATACAATGGAATATCAATGAGCTTCGACCGAAGTTTGAATACTTACAATTTCTGAACTATTACGTCTACAGGAAATTAATTTCCGAGATAACTTTGCATCCCACCTAAAACAGTTCAAGTATATCACAAAAAGAATGAATGCGTCATGGTAGCGGAGGAGTAGCAATGTCTGTGAAAAGCGATCTATATTACAGAATAGTACATTTAAATACCGAGTTAGAAAGCTTTATTCAATTCACGAGAAGCTGTTTGTATTTACAATACTCATCTTCCGAATACTTTCACACTTCTAACAGCCACTTTAGCATGTTTTCCGCTAACTACCTAAACCTTTCATTTTGTTAAATGACTATAATAAGTCATGGCAGATTATGGGGTTGCCGTAATACAGACTCTCGTGGAAAACTATCAAAAAGCTACTAGACGAAATCGATTTGGCATTGATGAATTAAACAAGCTGACTTGGTAAGTGTTGTCCATGGGGCTACTTCTGCACACCTGAACTAATGGGTTACTGTATTGAAATATTTATGAATCACCGCATGGGAGCAATCACCTTCCCGTTATTGTTCAAAGCGATGGCAGCACCTCTCCTAACATTCTTGAAATTTCTGGCACAATCTGAAATTTACGCAGAGCAGACTGGCAGAAGTTTAGAAGCGGCGTTAGGTCTTTTAAATAACCTAGTACCTCCTGACAACTGAGGAGTGTTTTTTCAAAACTCGATAGATGCACAAAGTGTGTTTTTGAAAAAAAAAAAAAAAATGTTTTCTTCTATTTATTGGCAATACTAATTGGTTAACACAACAACTATACTGATCATTCAATTCTCCTTCCTGAAACTGTCTCATTGAATGTGAAAATTAAATTACGGTGTATCTTTATGAATGGTTTCGTAATCTCTATATACTCTAAAGAGCTCAAAGCAGCCTTATTCAGTTGTTCTGCCGTTTAAAAACCAGGGAAAATGTATCAGCTGGATCAGCTTGCAATTGAAATCAGACACGAGGTATTTATTATAAACCATCCCCCCCTTAGTGCTGCCAGAACAATCCAATTGAGTTAATGCTGGCTCAAATTATGTTGCAAACAGAAATAATATTTTTAAACTGACTGAAGTTGAAAGACTTATTCACGAAGAAATTAAGAAGGAACACAACAAGGCTGGGAAAACTGCGTGAAACATCAGATAAGCTACAAGAAGACGACTTTTGGAAAGAAATAGCACGTAACGAGACTTTGGAACCTATCATCATAAGTTTGCAGTACTCAGACGATGAAGACAATGACAATGACGAATTATCTCTTAACGTAAGTAACATTAACAGCTGTAAGGATGCACCACTGGCATTTTCGTTGGATCAGGAGAATAAGCAATGCATAAACTACAATTATTTTTAAACTATATACTTAAAACATGTGCGTAATATACGAATTTCCATATTGTAATTGTGATTTCAACAACTGCATTATAAGACCTGAAGCTTTCCTGACGACGAATAAGCCCACTTTCTTCTCGGGCCGCCAGCCAGGTGAAAAGATGATTAGATATCAACGTTTTGCGAGTGTACATCTCTCCCATCATCAGGATATTTATAAAATGTTATAACCTAAAATGAAATACTGGATATAACACAACTATAAACAAAGACAAAACACTATCAAAATTCGCATGACCGAACAAATAGTGTTTTCAGTAAATTAAATGCCAGGTCAGGAGATGGCGTGAGTATTGAAAATTGTGTCAAAGAAACGTAACTACTACTGCTACTACTACTACTACTACTACTACTACTACTACTACTACTACTACTACTACTACTACTACTACTACTACTACTACACACACACACACACACACACACACACACACACACACACACACACACACACACACACACACACACACACACACACGACTGGACATTGAAGATCTGAATCTCAGACCTTCGGTCTCAAGCCAGATCAGGGCTAGGCCCTCTACTGGCAGTGGAGTGTTTTGTAAGGAAGGATAATATACGGCCGAAGATGAGGTTGGAGTTATATATAAGCCATCTGATGTATTATTTTATGTGCCTAGAAGCAGTCTCGGGCGTTTGTAGCGCTCTCCAGGATCGATGTCAAAAATATAAACAAAGACAAAACACTATCTGAAAGAGGAAATCGCCAAAGCTTCCTTAATTTTCCTTCTGAAAGGAGCACGCTTAATCGTGAGGCTGAATTTCAGTTCAGCTCCACTTGGAAACAGGCCTTAAAAATGGAAATTCGTCGATTTAAGAAGCAAAGATCAATACAGCTTGATAATTAAGTTAAGTGGTTACGTTTCTGTGACACAATTTTCTATACTCACGCCATCTCCTACCTGGCATTTAATTTACTGAAAACAGTCTTTTGTTCAGTAATGCGAATTTTGATCGTGTTTTGTCTTTGTTTATAGTTGCGTTATATCCAGTATTTCATCTGTGGCTATAACATTTTATAAATATCCTGATGATGGGAGAGCTGCACGCTCCCGAAACGTTGATATTTAATGGTCTTTTCACCTGGCTGGCTGCCAGAGAAGAAAGTGAACTGCATTATAAAAGTTTGGAAAGTTCTGTTTGCGTTCCCTTACGTCTAGCGCCACGAACACACGCAAGTGTGCGATTGAGAGGGATATATAATAAGAGTGGGGATAACGAGGTGGCAACGCTGAAGGCTCTAACGCATCTGATTAGCTACAGGCGAGAACTCTTCCCATTTGAAACACATAAGGCACTTTGCCAGGTAGTGCTGATGCCTCAGTGTGGAATGGTTGTGCTGTAATCTGTCCGGTCCGCAGGATGTTATTCAACTGCTTATTTTCTACGCGTTTTTTCAAGTGATCTCTTTACAGTTAAACAAGATGTATTGCTCATTTCAATCCTGGGAGCTGATTCCCCAAAGTCATGCTTTATCTTTTCCAACTCAAAGCTCTCTGCTTGCAATTCATAATTTATCATCCGGTCATAATCTCGCTAAGAAAATCTTGCTATGCATTTCTTCATAAGGTTAACGATGAACGTAAACATGCAGTCTTATGCACGCACTTTCACATTCCGGAATTTTAAGCAACGAATTGAACTGACAAGACAGCAAAAGGAATCTCAAACTTTTGTTATTATCAAGTTGTTCTGTTAGGTTTGCTTTATTTGATTCTTTTTTGCACAAAAGATGCACATGCGAGTTTGTTGATAGGGTAGATTAAAAAAGGAGAATCATTAGTAAAAGTTACTATTAACTCTATATTTGTATTAATTCATAAAAAATATCGTTGAGTTTCTATTTTAAATGTCTGGAATACAATGAACATTCACCTGTTGAACAGAGTCAACATGAAAAATTCAATCCCCTGGCCGGGATTTGAACCACGGATCTCCTGGTTTCCGTTCAGTCGCTCTAACCCACTGAGCTACCATGGCCAACGTGCCGTCCTGACATTAAATTCTCCATTTGACTCGTATATTTCTCCAGTAAACCAGTAGGGGCTCTCGCATCCAAGGTACACCGTTTGTGTATCTAAAATAACAAGAGTTAAATGATTAAGCCTGGGACTCAAGTACTTACGATAGTAAGTCACCACAAACGGTGTATCTCGAATGCGAGAGCGTCTAGTGGTTTACCGGGGAAATATACGAGTCAAATGAAGAATTTAATTTCAGGACGGCACGTTGGCCTTGGTAGCTAAATGGGTTAGAGCGACTGAACGGAAACCAGGAGATCCGTGGTTCAAAACCCGGCCATGGCATTAATTTTTCCTGCTGACTCTATCCTTAGCCTATAAACGGCTAGTGTGGAGAAATGATTAATTTCCATCAATTAACTAATATCACCTGTTGATCCGTAAAATATTAATTTACACGGTTTTGGAAAAAGAATCTTTGTTTTGTTTGGTTAGAATAGGTTGTAAATACGTCACCAAATGTTAAAGCCCTTCACATATTTATATACTTATATAACTGTTTAAAACGTAGGTATTTATTAACTTTATCCATTCGACTAAAAGTAAGCACAGGAATCAGATGCATTGCACTTATACATATAAGTATCAATACATGCGGACTGTGTTACTGTTTTTCCAAATTCTTAACATCGCTCCACCACCCCATGGTCTCTCGGCACTTTAAATTAGGGTAGCCTCTTCCCTGTCTGGTCCGTAATTTATGACCTGGCATTTTTGTTACACTGTTGTCAAAGGCTCTTAGCCCAAGGTTCAGAATTCATAAATATAACGAAATATTTTAAAGTATAACATTACACATAATACGTACAATTTAATAAAATGCACTTTACATATTCCTGTACTGCTATTACAAATAAAAATATTTATCCTTTATAAAAGCTTTCATAGCCATCCAATTATCCGAGTCTAAAAGCCAACCAGTTTTATGAAATGTTAATGTCAAAGAATAATATGTATTTATAAAATACAATATGGTTACGATTAGAATGTATACGCTAAATGTGGTTAATAAGTGTGAAGTTAAATGTTAAATTGTAGAGGTTAGATATACAGTATAATGACACCCTAAACAGAAAATGCACCATTTATCCATCTGATATTGCAGTAACATACCTTAGAATTTTAGTCTTCACCAGAATCAACCGACGAAGTGTCGTCGTTGTCGTCGTCGTCGCCGCTGTCACTATCCTTAACATTAATGATGAACCTGTCTTCCATGTCGAAAACAGATTGACGATTTCGGTATTGTTTTTCCACATCCTCTACATGTTTGATGTATTTGGGGAAAATTGCAGTAATCAGCGGACTTGCTTCCGAGTTACTGGTCGGCGAAAATTTTTGTTTTAATTGGTGTTAACCTCTGTTCTTTCAAATGTTCATTATTTGAGGACTTGAACGTATACTCGTATGTAGAATTTGCTGCTATTTTTATAATTTGCCTTACAGTTGGAAATTATTTATTAAATACTATGAACTGTTGAAAACAATATCAATAACAACTACGCAGTAAACTTGTTAAATCAGTCATCCACCTATTTAATTTTCACTGAATTCTATAAAAGCTGAAATACCCTCTATAGCGTTACATAGCTGAACTATTCCGAACAGCCATTTTGTTTTCTGCAAAAGTTGTGCTCCGACCTTCTTGTCTAGGTGGTGTTAACTTTACAACTGCACCATGCGATTAACATTACATTTTAAATCGAAATTCTCTCTTTTCTCTGTTTTTTACATACTTTTCCTCTTCTCCAATAATCAGTTAGTTACATTGCATTAACCATACTCTCAGATACTAAAATACATACATATATACATTCACACATACATAATTTGACAATAATGGTTGTTTACGTTTTTAAGAACCTTAACACTCAAGTGACATTGTTCGTTCAGGCCATCTTACTACCTGCACAGTTTCTTGCAGTTCCGTAAATCAGTTTCTCTTTCAGCTTTCACAACTCATTGAGTAATTTCACACACCCGAAAATGTAGACTAATGCCTGTAAACATGAATGACAACAAACCTTTTTTTTTCAACTTAAACTTAGTTTAACATCTTTATATCTAGTTTTAAATGTAATCATACATTGCTTGAATACCCTTATCTAATAGAAGTCAGCTTTCTTTTTCGCGTATTTCTCTAACTTCACGCGAATTAACGTCAGTTTTCTGCTAACCTATGCCATTATTCTGTAAATTTCCTGCCGCGAAATTTTGATTACCGTTATTGTACATTTGCAGCTGTGAAAGCGAATTTTGTCGTTGTAATGCCTGTATGACATCGTCTCTCTGCTCTTGCAGACTTACATTAACATTAGGCGAACCATAACTTCGGTCATATCTCTCCGTACTGTAGTTGTATGAAGGACTTCCCCGTCCATTGTTCGATCTTATATGATAAGGCCTTAGTCGCTGGAATCGTTGGCGATTTTGTTGCTGATAGAATCTTAGATGATTTAACCGCGGTTCTCTGTAGAATTGCTGTCTATTTTCCATATCTCTACATGACTCTGCGGAGTGACGTTGTTGAGACATATTTCGCCGATTGTGTTGGCGATATGCACATCTATCGCCTTGGTTACCCCTAGCTTCGTTCCTTGATTTTAAATTTGAAGAATATTTGTTATTCGGAGGTCCTTGCGACTCAAAAGAAGTGATCAGATCATGTAAGTCGTGCAAGCTCCTAGGTTTGGCTATTGTGAGGTAATGTCGAATCCGCTCTGGAAAATGATTCGAAATTAACTGAACAAAATCTTCCTTTGTTACGGGTGGATCTATTAATCTACAGTTTTGTGCATGGATCAGGAGATAATCCGACATCGTCACTTGCGATCGCGGATCATATTTTTGTGTAGCTAAATTCAAACGAATAACACTTTGCGCTTGACTATTCCAAAATTTCAACACAAATAGTTTGCAAAAATGTGCATAATTGTTGCTGTCTGGCAGGGCAACTCGCAACCAAGTTTTAGCTTTCCCTTTTAATGTAGACCTCACGAGAAACATTTTTAATTCATCCGGAATTCCTTTTACTTTAAAATATTCATCCAAATCTAGCAAATATCTCTTCGGATTCATTTTCTCTGCGTCAAAATTTGGCGGACCGACATCATTTAGAATTTGTAATTGAATGGGTGTGAACATAGTTGAACATAGGTTGTTAAAGTTAGAGGCGGGACTACTATCAGAGACATTTATCTGAACTACAACATTGCTATTGCGTCCTGGAGAGAACACTGACACATGCGTATTTAACACATCATCACTTAACCTATGTGAATTAGTATTAGAATCTAGTTCTAGTCTTTTTAAGCCATCCCTAAGCTCGTTAATAAAGCTGTCATGTACATCCCCCCTTTTAACAATTTCAATAAGAGTAGCCTCGAGTTGCGTTTTCTCTTTTGATTTCTCTACTTTATAATCTGTCATTAGTCTTTGAATTTCTCTCAATTCTGATGTATTTCTACTCTCAAGTTCCCTAATATGATTGTCAACTCGACGTTGCTCTTCCCGAAATTTCACCTACATTTCTCTCTCTCTGCTGTCACATACTTCGGAGAGTTTTGTTATTTTCTCCTGATTCTGTCACACATGTCACTGCTGTTAGTCTCTAGTCTTAGCACACTATCTTTAATTTCTCTCACACTTCCATCTACTTTGAAGGCAAAACCAGAAATCTTTCTCTCCAGCTCTCCCTTCAATCTATTTTCTAGGTCTAACATTTCACCTTTTATATCTGACTTTACCAACTCAATTTTTATTTCTTGGGCTTCAATTTTACTATGAATGTCTGCTTTTTGTGACTCAAATTTATTACTAATGTCTGCTTTTTGTGATTCAAATTTATTACTAATGTCAGTTTTTATATTGTCCATTTCCGTTTTAATTGCTGTCAGGATAGCAGATAAGTCCACCGAGGAAAAGGCAGGAGGGTTTGTCATTTTAGGAGCATGTAGGGTCCTTCCTACTGTAACAGAGGGATGGGCGTTATCTACCTGAATTGGCCTGTCACTCTGGTGAAATACTTCGGTGGTCTCCCGGTCAGCTGTGAGGTTTTCCGTCTACATTACGTCAGCTAAGTCTGCCTATTTCTACTTAAAAGACACTTTCTCAATCTCCTACCACTCCTTAAAAGCATCTAGTTTCTACTTCTCTTATTTTCTAAAACATGCAGTATATGAATCTCTATTAATTTTACTTGATTGGGAATTGTTTTTCGATTGTTCTGCTTACTTCTTTGAAGCGGATCCCTCGATGGACAGCCTTTTAACCCACTCGCACTTGCGAATTCACTCTTCAACGAGAGATAAAAGAGTCTTCTGCCCTGCTCTCTCTTTTAAATTTTATGTACTACACACACACACACACACACACTAAACTTTATTGACGATGAAGTCTCGCTGTCGGTCGTCAAACTGCGATGATCGTTGTCGTCCTCCTAATCTCGGTGACCTGCTTCTCCTTGTCCCTTTGATCAGCTTCTCGTAGCACCACGTTGGGCGCCATTATTTGTAGCAAGTCGAGGTGTCGGGTGAGTATTACCGCGCAGTTCAGCTCAATTATTTGGTAGGGGCTAGGGTTGTCAGCATCGCTAACAAAATTTGAAGAATATCGATGTCCTCGGCTGCTCTCGGAGTTGTCCTAATATTTATGAATATAGGATTTTTGGCAAGGATCTCTTGCTACAGGGCGTTCTGGGTGGATCAATTAGGATACTTGGAAAGAAACACAGGTTAATTCTCTTATGACGATCGGTTGTTTTTCAATTACTCTCGAAATACATGTTAATTAGGCGAACTCTGAATGGTAGGTTTCGCGTTTGCGTGGTAGCACTTCCGTGTATATAACACGAGTCGTCGGATTAGCACCCCGCTACTAACTAGCTTTAATCGAACGCGATTTCTTTAGCTTACTCGTCCGTTCCTTAAAGAACGCGATATCTGACTTCGTGCTGCCGCACGACGATCTAGTCCGACCCCCAGCTAGCGACTGAACTTTAGACATCTATTTGTTCCCGGCTAGGCCATATGACACTTCGCTTCCCCCTTCAGCTCATTATTTTTAATTAGTTGGTCGGTAGAAAACATATGGAGTCCCAGTTACGAGAATCTCACTTTAGACCACCTAAGATGTCCCCTTCCTGTCAAACTATGTTTGAAACTAAACGCGGGGTGCGAGCCTAAGATTTATGGTTGCGGTCAGCTGTCCTAGGGGAGAGAAAATTCCCAGCACCGTTCAGAGCTCGTAATAAACTTGACATTCCACAAAAAATATTTGTTTCAGTACATGTATATATATTCCTTTAACATTCAATTAATCGACTATATATTCCTTAAGAGTCAATTAATCAACTCGAGGAAGAGAGCACCGTTTCAATTTGTGGTAAACTTCTGGCCATTGGTTTTCAGTAGCAACGCGACAGAAATGACCTGATAGATATGAGATGCAGTACTGCAAATGTATACGATTTATGCTTTCTTTTTCAGCAAACTGAATCCTTTCGTTTTAGAAAAAAACCCTGGAGAGCAGAAATAAGTCTCAGGGTGTATCGGGCTACCTGACACAAAGCAAGATGATCTCTGCTGTTGAATTCACGTTGCTTTCGCGCAATAACAATAGTGAACACAATAATGGAGCAATCTTTCCCTTAAAGCTATTGTGCTGTTGAAGTTCACTTAATTGATAAAACTGAATGGCAGAGCTACTGAATGCATTTCTTCAGCAAGTGAGGCCACCCAAGAGATTTAGCCTTAGTATTTAATGGGCAAAATGGAGAATCTCTGATTGCTTTAAAATGTTTTAAATTAATTGGCATCCACCATCATCCACCATCCCTACTGTTTCTACAAATACTGTAGTAGTAGTAGTAGTAGTAGTAGTAGTAGTAGTAGTAGTAGTAGTAGTAGTAGTAGTAGTAGTACTACTACTACTACTACTACTACTACTACTACTACTACTACTAATAATAATAATAATAATAATAATAATAATAATAATAATAATAATAATAATAATAATAATAATAATAATAATAATAATAATAATAATAATAATAATAATAATAATAATAATAATAATAATAATAATAATAATAATAATAATAATAATAATAATAATAATAATAATAATAATAATAATAATAATAATAATAATAATAATAATAATAATAATAATAATAATAATAATAATAATAATAATAATAATAATAATAATAATAATAATAATAATAATAATAATAATAATAATAATAATAATAATAATAATAATAATAATAATAATAATAATAATAATAATAATAATAATAGATGATGATGATGATCATCATCATCATCATCTAATGTCAGTTTTGACATACGAGTACATTTTATTTGCCTGTCACGTAACAGGGATATTATAATACACTTAGAAATTTGATATAGCAATTTATCAGAAAAATATGTTTCCTCAGATATTGAAAAAGGATCATATAATATTTGTAGGATATAAGAAGTAGCCAAGCTTATGAAGTCCGAAGGGATTTAATGCTTGAATATGAATAAATAGTACACAGTTATTTCATGCTGTACTAATGATTCGCGCCCTCAAGGGATTAGGAGGATTAGGATTGGGATTAGGTTCACTATGGAGGGGATTCGGCATTTATACCACCATGGCTGAGTGGTTAGACCGCTTGGCTCTCACCTAGGTGACCCGGGTTCGATTCCAGGCGACCGCAAAGTGGGATTTGTGGTGGACAACATGGCGCTGGGGTGGGTTTCCTCCGGGTACTCCGGTTTCTCCCACCATCATTCCACCAACTGCTCCATCAATCATTCATCTCAGGCGTTGGGCTGACCCCCCAAACCTGATTTCATTTAGAGGTTCCGAGTACGAATCTCGGTCAGGGTGAGTTACCTGGAGGTTTTCCCTTATCCTGAAATACGAATGTCGGGTAACTGTAAGCTCCATGGACCCCGGACGCATTGAGCATCATTTCATCCATTTCATTCATTCATCATTCATTCCTTTCATTCATTCATCGTCCAATATGACTAAATTTTGGAGGACGTAAATGACAAACGTCTCGAGTGCAGAGAGCAGGGTTCATACAGTTTACTTAGAGACTTCCCTCGAAAGGCCAGGACAAGGGCACGCTCCCCGTACTGCGGGACGGCAACGAGCCCAGCAGCCGAGCCCTAAGGGTCCCAGGTAGGCGGTCCGAGCCCCAAAGGTCCCTGGCAGGCGTTTCCGAAATGGTACCAACAGGCATAAGGAGGATACAAGAAATATGCCAAAAATGGATACTTGCCATGGCACAGAAGCCCGTATAATACTTTTAACATTAATTGCTAAATGTGTTATATACGAGGTTGAATCAAAAAATAATGCCTCCTATTCTTTTACTCTTTTAATTGCCAAGAAAATTGAATCCTACAACAATTGAAAACTACAACATTGACGATTAATTTGTCACTATTCAATATAATCTCCGTCGTTTTCCGCAGTTTTGGTCCACCTTTTACCTAGGGCATGTTTTCCAGTGTGGTAAAACACGGTCTTGCTTCCTAAGCCATTGACGCACGGACGTTTTCACAGCATCCTCATCTTCAAAATGAATCCCACGATGAGCTTCCTTTAGTGGCCCGAACAGATGGAAGTCTGATGGTGCCAGGTCAGGGCTGTATGGGGGTTGAGGTAAGACTTGCCATCCCAATGTCTCAATTTCTGCAGTGGTGCAACGGCTGGTGTGTGGTCATGCATTGTCATGCAAAAGAAGAACATCCGCCATTGTTTTTGTTGGGCGAAATCGGCGAAGACGTGCTTTTAGCTTTTTGAGAGTACTGACGTATTGGACAGAATTTATTGTGCATCCTTGCTCCAGAAGATCAATCATAAGTGCTCGCTCTGCACCCCAAAAACTGTCGCCATAACTTTCCCTGCCGACCGCTGAGTTTTGAATTTGTTTTCCTTCGGTGACGCTGTGTGATGCCATTCCATTGACTGCCTACTTGATTCAGGTTCAAAAAAAATGAACCCACGTTTCGTCTCCAGTAACAATTTTTTCCAGAAACTCCTATCCCTCCAAATTGAAGCGCTGCAAGTGTTCGGAGGCTATTATTTTCCTTGTTTCTTTGCTTTGGGTGGTTAGCATTCTTGGTACCCAACGTGAACAAACGTTTGAGTAACCCAGTTGTTGAATGATCGTCATCACCCTGCCTTTACTGTGGGAGGTAATGCGACACAATTCACCTGTTGTTACCCGGCGATCACCACGAATGATGTCATAGACTCGCTGAATGTTGCATGGAGTCACTGCAGTCACCGGCCTGCCGCTTCGTTTTCATCTGCCAATGGTGTTTGCCCCTCAGCGACGAACCCATCGTGTAACAGTGCTGACATCCACCGTTGCATCACCATACACATTTTTTAGCCGTTCGTGAATGTGAATTGGCGTTTCACCTTCCGCAGTCAAATATTCAATTACAGAACGTTGTCTAACACGAATGTCGATGTGAGCCATCTTGCAAGAGGATGCAGTGTTGCCACCTGTTGACTTACGAAGTTACTACTGCAGGGGATTGAAGAAGCTATGAGGAATTGCACCAAATTCAAAGTTTTCACATAACTTACTTATTTAGGGAAAAAATAGGAGGCATTACTTTCTGACACACCCTCGTGCATGCTTCTTATATACTTATGTTGATGTAAGTAAATTAGGGTAGCAGTTGGATGGTATTTAATTCTGCTTTAAATATTTGCTCTCGGATTTCTATATTCATGTCATTTGACACACTAAATGCAGATTTGCACGTTCGGAAATTGCAGTGTGAGTCTTGACATCTGGACTATCAACTGAGCCAGGGAATGTTCCGTAAGGGTATTCATTTAGTAGTTGACCAATAACGTCATTATTAAGCCTTCTTGATCATCGCGGATGAGGTTGGATCACACTTTATAGTTATGATCGGTTATGAGGAATGCTTGGATTCGATTCTTGGGAAGAAGACTTATGTTTCATGTGGTAAAAGTAACACCTTGAAAGTCCTTCACCGCAGGTGATCTGTATCTTCTGAACTGTGCTCTATTCTGCCGTGGTCTTCATGAGAATCCTTCACCACAGGGATATGTATCTTCTGAACTGTGCTCTATTCGGCCGTGGTCTTCATGAGAATCCTTCACCACAGGGATATGTATCTTCTGAACTGTGCTCTATTCTGGCGCGGTCTTCATGAGAATCCTTCACCACAGGGATATGTATCTTCTGGACTGTGCTCTATTCTAGCGTGGTCTTCATGAGAATGGTTGCAATTTCAGCAATGGGGCTACTATTAATGCAGAAATACCATCGTCTACACGTAGGAAATATCTGTTTGACTATGTACAAGTAAATTTGTTCACGTTTAACAGAAACCTAATTGATCTAAGATACTAAATTAATCTGCTATTTAAGTGACTGGCTTTCGGGTTGTTTGGCTAAATCTGAAAGGCTTGTGCGGAATAGTGACGACGAATCCCCAAGAAGCCGATTGCGCATGCGCTGTTCCATTAATCCGTAGCCGAGGAGATAAAAGAGAGTCAAATGTAAGGTAACAAAGTCCAACATCTCAAACTAATATTGTATGCACCTAATAGTTAGAATGCTCGCATTATTCAAACTAGGTATAAGCAGGCAGTTTTCATCCCATGTTCCCCACAAAGCCTGTGTTTGCGCCACATAATAGGACCTATATTCGGAAGGAGTTCTTCTTTTATCGATTAACACAATGTGGTACTATTCAGGACCACTACACGCCAATGAAATTAGGAGATTAAACGTTAGAGAAGTAGGGAAGCAGGAAAGTCTAATTCTGGTTGCATGTTATGCGCATCATGGCGCTTGTTCAGAAAGACGCCTGGCCTCACTCTTGAAGATCGACCTCCAAGATACAGCTGTTTGTCTGTCTGTCGAGATCCCAGAAACAGATAAACTACAGTGCGCTGTAAACGAGCCCAGCACGCTGCACAGCTGATCCAAAGGGATTAACGTTTGTTTTTGTAAGTGTCCTAGCGTTTCGGTTGTGGAGATTTTTTCCCCATAATCCATAAATGAATTCCCCCAAATCTATCACATTCAAAACTAAAAAGTGTGATACATTTCGGCATAGGTAGAGATAAAATTTGATCATGCTCCCCACAATTCTGGGAAATCTTAGATCATAAGATATGTGTGGTTGCCATTAATGATTTATCACCACATTCAACACAAAGATTTCAGCAAATACATGGCTGGATATACTCTGATTCAAAAATAACTTTCTACGTACAAAATCCCATACTTTTGGTCTGTGTGACTACTCTGAATAGCATATATGCTGGAAAACAAAACATTAAATACATATAAATTTGTCCGATTGTGTTTAAGGCCAGGAAGAGACAGTTTTCTAGAAAATGTCTCCACTACAAGTTAGCCTTTACATAGAAAACATTGTTTTTAATTTTCTAAAAAGTGAGTTATGGCTTTGATACAATATCGTATGTCCCAGACGGTCAGGAATGACCTACTGTCCATGGACCCTTAACCTCCATACATATAAAGTCTGTCTAGCCAACGCAAGTGCACGGCCGCCGCTTTATTTGAGGAACCCTCATAATCGTTTTACAACATGAACCCTCCTGCTGACGGTCCCCTCTACAATGTTGCAACATTTTAACATCACCGTCTTGCACCCAATGAAACAGAATAATAGGAAGTTGGAACTTTGGCAATTGAGACTCCACGAGGAGTAGACATGCAACTGTCATTTTCAGAAAATCTGGGTTGCTATTGGTCCCCAACGTCAGTGTTCCATTTCTGAAGTGTGGAGATAGATTTATGACGGTCATTAATGGGCGGGGAGATCAGCTCCTTTGAGGTCCCTTTGACTGGGAACTGCACACACGTTGGCTAAACAGACTTTACTCGCTCTTACACTCACTCATGTTCCAAATATTGACATGATGAATGACATTGTTATACTGAATTTAAATAGCCTGCAGGGCACTCTTCACTGGCATTTTATAGGAAATTAGAAAAGATATGATTAATGCAAATTTCGCAATTATATGCCATTTACGTCGAATAAAGCATTTTTATTTTGTTCGTTTGAATTTTCCAGACCTTCAAGTTATCCCTCTTAAATAATGCAGGATCGTTTCTTCATTTCTCTTGAGTTCACGCATATTATCTAAGGCAGGCCGCTCCGCTCCAATATTTCTGTGTAGGGGGCCCGGCAAGTATGGCTTCACAGCCCTAAAGATGTCAAAAGATGTTATTCAGTCATTTCCTCTTCTTTGTTGTCAAATGCTAGGCTTTGGCAATGAAGCCATTAGCTCTCTTGCTCTCCAATATTTCTGTGTAGTGGGTCCGGCAGGTAGGGCTTCACAGGTTAAAAGATGTTCTTCAGTCATTTCCTCTTCTTTATTGTCAAATGCTAGGCTTTGGCAATGAAGCCATTAGCTCTCCTGTTCTCCAATGTTTCTGTGTAGTGGGTCCGGCAAGTAGGGCTTCTCAGGCTAAAAGATGTTCTTCAATCATTTCCTCTTCTTTGTTGCACAGAGGACAGTTTGGACTTGTATAAATTCCTATTCTGTGTAAGTGTTTGGCCAAATAATCATGTTCCGCAAGTAATCTAAAATTTGCTACTGCAGCTTTAAGTGGGATATCTGGAATAATTTCTGGATTTTTAATTAAAATGTTCCATTTTTTTTTTTTGGCTTTGTTAGATATTGATTGGTTTTGTTTGTTTCTATATCTGTTCTTGATTAATATTTTTATGGATGTAAATGGTAAGTTTTTACTTTTGTTCTGAATTAAATTTGCACCTTTTTGGGCAAGAAAATCAGCTCATTCATTTCCAGCAATTCCACAATGTGCAGGTATCCACTATAATATAATTCTTTTCTGTAGTTTTTGAAGTTGTTGGATCATTTTGTGACATTCTTTAATTTGGATTGACCTCATTTTATATGAACTTATTGCGCATAAAGCTGCTTTAGAATCAGAAAGTATGACAGCATTTTTGAATTTATCTATTCTGTATAGAAGGTGTTGTAGTGAAATATGAATAGCCGTCACTTCTGCATCAAAATTTGTTGTGTGGTATCCTGCTGGTTGATAGAATGAGAACAGTGCACACTTAATTCCTGCTCCTCAGTTGTTGTCCAAGTTAGATCCATCTGTGTAGATATGTAACCATTCTTCAGGTGGGTATCTATTGTTCACAGTTTCTATTGCTAGTGCTTTTAGTACAGGTTTGGAAGTTTCAGATTTTGTAACTATTTGTTCTAAATCTAATTGAATATTAATTGGTTCAAAAGTCTGTGGGTTTTCTTTGATTAAAATGTTTTCTTTAGAATTAGGAAGTTTCAGATCTGTTTCTAATTCCATAACTTTGTATAGGAAACTTGTTTGTGTTTTCATCTTGATTGGTTGTAGTAATCTCCCATTTTGTTGTTTTTAACCGCAACATTTCAACATTTACCAATAGTTGAAAGGTAAATCAGGTTAAAATTAAATGGGAGTTGATACCAGTTAGCAACCAGTTGGAGAAACTGCTGGCTTTGAATAGGAAGGCGGCACTATTGGGAAATATTATTACAATTAATTGTTTATATATTTGTTTTACTTTATTAGATTAGTAATTTGGATTAATAGGGTATGAATGGTTATATCTCTACAATTATGAATAGACAAAGGGTGTAATAAGTGTCAATTAACAACTTTGGATTTGTCCTGGATAAGTCAACCAAATGACAGGTTCATTTATTACATATTTATTTTATTTAGTTGCTCGTTAATTGTAACGTGTTGAATAAAAAAGTAAGGACTAGAGTATTTCCAAAATAAGGTCTGTAATTGTTTTGAAGTGTATATAAAGGCATTTAAGTTTCCTTGCCAAAACAATCTGTTACTGCTAAACTTTTTGGAGTGGTTTTTCAAGTGTTGGCGTCGCTTGTAAGATCTCGGATCTCCTGAGATAAAGGAAGATAAATAATTAATGAGCTGACTCAAATGAACCCGAAATCTACATGACTGAGATATAAGTAAGATGGAACCCGTAGAAAATATTAAGGCAGTTCAATCCAGTTGATGTTTCAAACTCGGGCGCTCCACATTATCAGGTGCCACAGCCCGTTGTAGTAGTTAATGATTGTGTAGTGTGCTAAAATGAAATACTGTAGTACCACTCTAATGTTATTGAATAGGATATTTGGGGAAATACCTTTATCTGAAGGTATTTATTTAAGGATTCTATTTGCAAGTCATGTAAAATTAAGTTTGTTGCAATATTTCACTCTTACCCCTCTGGTTTTTGACATTCAGTATGATAACTACAAGTTTTAGTCCTATTTAAGGTCATTTTTGTCCTTTGTTGCTTATATGCTTTTTCATTTGAGTATTAGTCAAATAAACTTCAAATAAACGTTTAACATTACTGTTTTAGTAAAACAAATAACCATAATACATAAAATGCCGATACATTTGTTTCTGAAGATATACACGATATTTTTATTGTATGTTTTATCGAATCGGCAGTTCTTGTCAAAGGCGTGTAGCAAACCGCAGCATCCTTTGTGTCCTCAGTCGAGTTGTTTGATGCAGGTGAAAATCACGGGATTTAAAACTATCCGATAAAACTCAAAATGCAATAAATTTAAAACTACAAAGGCGACATTGCATCGCAGTGGGTAGCGGAATTTCCCTCTTTCACAATAGAGCACACTGGCAATGTCTCTTTTTATAATAATTATAGATACAGGCTGGAAACAAATATCGATTTCCTTGTGAAAGATGTAACGCTTAAACAGATATCCAGTAAAGAAGCAGTGATTCATCGGAAACAGTTGAGGCATGGGTGCCTAGCTGTTTTGTTTTTCCCTGCATGCGCAGAAAGTCAACATACGTGTATGTTAACATTAAAATCAGCAAGAGTAAAGGAGATAATAATATAGCATTGCATGTGCAAATCTAATGGAACAGGCACCAGAAATTTCAGGATTCTACTTTGGAGAACATGTTACTGAATTTTTACGGTTTTTTAGGGCCCCGCATCTTCGGAATGTACTTAAAATGAACAATAAACAAAGACAATTTCAAAGTAGAGGACATTATTTTTAATTATCGCAATTTCATATCGAATGTTCGTGCTTTGAATTATTCCAGTGTTTAGCACGTTAGCCACTATTTGAAGGGCTGCATACAAGTACTTTCATAATTAATTAACTATTAAACTGAGTTTTCTTCCCTACTAGCTATTTTTAAACGTAATAATGAAAAAGAAACACGTTTGTGGTACAGTTTTCCTGAAGTTTTTATAATTGCCATATTTAACGCTTTAGCAAGCTGATTTTAACTTTCGGGCATAAATTAAAGAATGATTAAGTAATTAAATGATTTCTATTATACGTAATTTAAAAGGTGGGGAGAATGTTATACTATCAGTATTTGTTAATTTTAATAAACAAAGAATAGACCTTGCTTAAAAACTCGAAATTAGTATTGTTATTAATATCGCATTTAGTTTTGAATTAAAATGTTGCAACAGTTCGACGTCAAAAATACTGCATAAAGTTATAATTTGCGCTTATTAAATTAAAAACATCAACTTCTAAGTAACGGTCTAATTAGAGCACCAGATAGTTAAATGTAGCTATTGTGCTGCATTTATGCTAGGTGCGAATTTCAGATTGAATTACAGATTTTGGTATATTCATATACATTTTTGCCACTATTTTATTATTACAATTCTCCGTATATTTCATATTATTTCGTTTCATTTTGTTGTAAGTATTTCTTATTCTAAACGCAAGAACAATAAAATATGTGGTTGTTTTAATGCTTTTTTTTCTAGTTTAGTTTGAATAGTGTTCTTACCCTTTGGAAGCCTGAAAAAGCAACTTTTAGTGCCTTTACATTAGATTATTGTGTCATTACTTTGTAACGATATAATTGATATCCTTGTTTTACAGAATTATTCACGAGAGCGGATTCACATCAGAAGATTTCAAGCAGTATCGGCCGGTCGTGTACAGTAACACGATCCAATCCCTGGTTGCCATTCTGCGTGCCATGCCAAATCTTGGGATAAGCTTCGGCAACAATGAGAGAGAGGTGAGTTTTATAATTTAAGGGAAGTTTCAGTTAAGTCTCCTACGCTTAAACTTCTTGGTTTATCAAGGAGGTATTGGATAGGTTGTAACTTTCGGAGTCGACGACTACTTCTTTGGTTAATTTTATGCATAGATTTCCAAAGGCCTATAACATCCGTGGAAACCACCTTAATAGCGTCAACAGCTAGGACATACGTTTGGACTGAGTTATTTAATGATAATTGATGTTCATTAATGAGCTTACGAATTTCCTGACTCACGGGGCTATCACTTGGAAACTTGGAGGACAAATCCATATAAGGATAATTAGCCAATAAAGTAGAGGCCCCACAAAAATTATTGAAACCAAAAGTAATGCAAATTGCAGTAACACAAGTAACATATGTGGCAATACAAAATAACATGAAATCATTGCACCATACGAATAAAAATACAACAATAATGCACCTGAAAAAAGTATGTGTTAGCATTCTATACACATGCTGGGAAGAAACAAGAATAAAATACACTCTGCTGAAAGTAATATATTACTGTGCTTGAAAATATCACAAACAAAACCACATGTCTGAATCTAAAGTTTGCATAGAGAAAACTTCTGATATTAGGAATTACAGTAGTGAATGATTACAGAAGTATTTGTAGCTTATATGTGAAAAAAAAGAACTAGATATAGAATGGAATCTTTAAAATCTAATGTTCAAGAACAATTATGATAACTTAGAATCAAAAGTTACGGAACTGGATATAACGGGGGGGGGGGGGGGCAGATGAAAACATAATTCTCAAAAAAAAAATTGAATTTGGCACCTCAGCCACCTGGATGAGATCAGGGGCGCTTTAGTAATACATAATAACATAATGCAACTACACCTTTAGAGATGCGTTGTTTGTATGGCTGAACCTTGTGCAACTGGCAAGAGATATACGGTCCGGTGCACCCTGCTGGCGACCCTACTCGTAGTAGCACTTCAAAATAAACTCTTGTTAATGTTTATAGAGACCATCAGTGAGTCCCCTCTCAAATCTATCTGTCAAGTCTCCCGGGTGCTAACTCAACCAACCTTAAACAGGGGTCCTACCTAAACGCCAACTCAGCGATTCCCACGCTAACTGTTAATTTCCTCCTAACTATCGCACCATATTGTGTAATCATTGTTTACATAATTGAGAACATGTTTTGACCTGTTACTGACCACCTAAGCATTATTTTTCTTGATCAGCAGGATGTGTGATTCATTGTTTACAACATTGAGAACATGTTTAGACCTGTTACAGGCCACCTGTGCATTATTTCCCTTGATCAGCAGGATGCGTGATTCATTGTTTACATCATTGAGAACATGTTGAGACCTGTTACTGACCGACTAAGCATTATTTCCCTTGATCAGCAGAATGTGTGATTCATTGTTTACAACATTGAGAACATGTTTAGACCTGTTACAGGCCACCTGTGCATTATTTCCCTTGATCAGCAGGATGCGTGATTCATTGTTTACATCATTGAGAACATGTTGAGACCTGTTACTGACCGACTAAGCATTATTTTTCTTGATCAGCAGAATGTGTGATTCATTGTTTACAACATTGAGAACATGTTTAGACCTGTTACAGGCCACCTGTGCATTATTTCCCTTCATCAGCAGGATGCGTGATTCATTGTTTACATCATTGAGAACATGTTGAGACCTGTTACTGACCGACTAAGCATTATTTCCCTTGATCAGCAGAATGTGTGATTCATTTTTTACAACATGGAGAACATGCTGAGGCTTGTTACAGGCCACCTGTACATTATTTCCCTTGATCAGCAGGATGTGTGATTCATTGTTTATAACATTGAGAACAAGTTGAGGCCTGTTACTGACCGACTAAGCATTATTTCCCTTGATCAGCAGAATGTGTGATTCATTTTTTACAACATGGAGAACATGCTGAGGCTTGTTACAGGCCACCTGTACATTATTTCCCTTCATCAGCAGGATGCGTGATTCATTGTTTACATCATTGAGAACATGTTGAGACCTGTTACTGACCGACTAAGCATTATTTCCCTTGATCAGCAGAATGTGTGATTCATTTTTTACAACATGGAGAACATGCTGAGGCTTGTTACAGGCCACCTGTACATTATTTCCCTTGATCAGCAGGATGTGTGATTCATTGTTTATAACATTGAGAACAAGTTGAGGCCTGTTACAGGCCACCTAAGCATTATTTCCCTTGATCAGCAGGATGTGTGATTCAATCTTTACAACATGGAGAACATGTTGAGACCTGTTACTGACCACCTAAGCATTATTTTCCTTGATCAGCAGAATGTGTGATTCATTGTTTACAACATGGACAACATGTTTAGACCTGTTACTGACCACCTAAGAACTATTTCCCTTGATCAGCAGGATGATTGTATTTACACCATGAAGAACGTGTTGAGGCCTGTTACAGACCACCTGTGCGTTATTTCCCTTGGTCAGCAGGATGTGTGATTCATTGTTCACAACATGGAGAACATGTTGAGACATGTTACAGACCACCTGTGCATTATTTCCCTTGATCAGCAGGATGTGTGATTCACATCATCAACAAACAGCTTTGCTCAAACTCAAGGCACCGGAAATAAATGTTACATAATAATGGTTATAGTAATCTCCAGATCTTGCTCAGCCTATACACGCAACAATATATCATAAAACTCTTAACAGACACGAACAGCCATTTCACTGGGTAGGTGTGTAGTATCTTAAATGTAGTCGTATACAGGAGTATTCTAGCTGAGCTACGTTGGTAAGCAGCTTTCGGACGTAGGTATTTATGAAATATTTGTATGAATATTTAATGAGGATTACTTAATGTCAAGAGCAATTCATTTAATATGAAATATCTTGCTTCGTTTTGTAACCAAACATACGAACATTGTGATATTTGCATACCATAAAGTGTATGTGTTTATGTTGATGGCTAACTAATCTGGAGCAGATACCTTCTTTTTAAGGAGGCTTAGCGTACAGAAATGTACGCTATTATCGTACAAACATCATGCATAGTGTTTTGAGTTCATAAGAATACATTGCTTAAGTTGCAATTTCCCCCCAGCTAATATATTTTCTGTTATTTATTGTCTGTCATTTAACATGCAATATGTACTAATGTAATGAAGAATTATTCCCCTACGTTCTTATTTTAGTTGGCTTTACGTGTTATCACGAACCTCTTTCTAAAATCTTAAGTGCAACTTGGAGCGGTTTCTCTCCTTGTGCGTTGGATTTATATCACACGATGCGGTGACATATCTGAAGTTGGATTCGCCCCTTTGTGAGGTCTACGCCCCACACGCGCAAAAGTTTTGCGCTCCCTCGGTGTGGCGACGCATGTAGAAGCCAAATCTTACTTTTGTGTAGAAGCGATGAACCTTTGGTCTAAAAGCCGTGAAGATGAAGTTCTTGAAGATTTCTATAAATCTAATTTCTCCGGCAGCTGCGGCGAGCGATGAGATGTGAAACTTCTCAGGCGTGGTATCGATACAAAAGGGATTTCACTTTTGGGCAACTACGGAATAAAATAATTTACACCGTTTCAATTTACTTGGAATTAAATTTCTCGACATCATTTTCTTCTTTACATGCGACTCTTTCCACTGATGTATATAGCCATTTACTATATATTAATTTTCTCCTTTTATTTATAAATGATGCAACGGTTTTTTACTTAAATCATTTATCGTAGCGTCGCGTCTTCGATGTATATTTTAAACGTTTACCAAACGTTCATAAATGATGAACTCCAATAACTTCTCGTAGTTACAAGAAGTCTTTTACCGAAAACACGTCTACCCTCTTCGAGAGTTAAAGCCAGAAGAAAAAAAAATTTAAGAATAAAATCATTTGTTCTTTTTTCTGTTTTTGTTGCTAAGCCACCGCAATACTTAATTCTGATTGGTCCTACGTCAATATTTGGGATTTCAATAAACCTAAGCATTTGTTGCATCATCTATATGGCCTGCTTGGTTATTAACTTAAGTTGAATTACAGATGACCACGTTTACTTAATATGTCCGTGTATGCAATATCAGCTTCAAACTTCAGCTCGGTGCTGTAAAATAATAGAGAAAATCAAGTGGCTCTTGCACTACAGAGGTATTTCTCTACAAAATAGTTGGAAACATTGGTTGCTTAACCTGAGTAGAGGATGATTTCAACAGGAACCCTGAACCGGAAATATGTACTGATTGCGTGCACTTAGTACCAAACGTTAAACAACCAGGTTGACAAGATGCGGAATTTGTAGGTCACGTCCAAACGGAACTCTCTGCGTTGGTTCGAAACATACGCTTCATTGTCGTACCATTGCATCGTGAAATGAACATAATGAATACTTGTTCGACATGATACTAATGTGTCTCATAAGATATGAAATAGGACTGGGGGTGATCTTATCAGAGTTCACATCGTGCGATACAGTTACATATCCTTTTTGCCAAAGATGCACTTAAATCTTTTGCTCTTCCTGCAGCATGGAGAATCTGTTAGATGACACCGATAAAATGATTTTCTTTCAACACAAAAATGATTCTACTGATAGACACTCTAAATACGATGTTCCCGATACAGTGATTTAAATGCGTCATAAAACTATGACCATTTTACTGTCTGCTGGAAACGCATTAGGGAAAACAGAGTTCTTTAAAAATGAAGTAAACCAGCTACCTTTGGATAACCATGACAATATGTAGATGCACGAGAAATCAAAGAAAATTTGAGAGTGCGAGTAAAGATGTGATGTCCAATATAGTTTCCTCCAAAAAAAGTTGCAAAATTGTTAAGTTTTAACCCTTATTTGATGAATTGAGATCCTAAAAATGGTGGGATACTTAACGTTGCTGCAGACCGTACTATGACAGGTAGAAATCAGTAATATGTGTAGGCGTTGCTCAGTAAGACCCTATTCACAAACGCAGACACAGCAAAGAGCAAAACTTTCCACCCATTTTATTTAATAGAAGCATACACTTAAAGTCACACTACAAGCTACGTAACACAAACTCAAAATGTGGGTTGCCTGCACAGAGGAAGAATTTTATATTTTTTTCCCTGTACATTACCAGCTTCTTAGCAATGTACCATCGCAATGCGAGATTTTATGCCATCTGCTGCTCTGTCATTTGGCCGTGCCATGCCATTTTAAATGCTGACATAGACTAATCTGTTGTTTACTTGGCACATTTTTATGTCTTATTTATTTATAATGACTGGAAGAATTCTATTGATTACGTTATGCAGTTTAAATTTTTTTGTATTCACTTGTATTCATATACAAATCTAATCCTTTTTTCACATAAGCTTGCCCCTTTTCTGTTAACGGTCACGTGATCATATCATTGGTTGCTGTTGTGGTACAGACCGTTGTGCGGTAAGAATTAGTTCGTTACTTAACATGGTGATATATCTTTATATATTGGAAGAGAATTTTCAAATTTATACTTTCGTAACTGTTTGATTAAATATATCACGCAACAGAGTTGATTTATCTGAAATGCATCTGAATAATTGAACGAAGTAAAGAGGAGGTTCCTTTGCTCTTAAGCATGTCTTTCACATGGCTCGATAGCACGTGATTTAGCGGTAGTGATTACATATTTGTTTATATGACTTTTATCACTGACCTTGTTTTGAACTGGATTAGTCATATATCGCCATCTGAAGGTGCGCTGTGCCGAGTGCGAGAGCTAAATTATTTTATTGATCGTTTATTGCGCATGTACTTCTTATATGTATAATGGCAGAGTCTACCACTAGTTTTTCGCTGAAGCATCGCAAGGGAAAACCTTTACAGAGTAGCGAAAAAAGAATTGTGGTGCATGTGTTTAATGCACTCGCAGAGAAGAATCCGTCTTTGTCAGTGAGAGAAGTCGAACAGCTGTGCTCTGAACTTACAGGTGTGAGTGTTAGATGCGTAGGCACATCGCGACATGAAATTGAGACAACAGGAAAGCTTACCACTCCAGGGGCGATATCGTTGTGTGGCGAAGACGTTATTTAAGGACAATCAGACTGTACCGGGATACAAATCGCAGAATATACTACATTGACGAGACTAGGGTGAATGAAGGAGACACGACAAATATGGCGTGACACGACCTTTTAAGACTGAAAGACAAGCATTTTTGTAAGGTATGTGCGCTGGTCTTAAAAAATCCCAGTGGAAAAGGCCGAAGGCCTTTCATCATAAACTTGTTTCTGTTTTATTGCTCATTCATTCAGTTTGAACTTGCTCTGTTTCATTATGAACTTGTATTTTTGCATGCCTTCATGTTCTTATTTGTATGATTTTATCTATCTTCCTGGCAATTATTAATGACGTTTACTGTAGATTTAAATGTGACGGGAAGGCACCGCCTATGGCCTATGGCTCGAAAGCATTAGCCAATGAGGGTGACAGGGAAGGTAGTTGCACGCGGAGTGATACATGTCAGCGGGGCAAGGTTATATAAAGCAGAGATAAGAGACCTGTTATATTCTAAGGCGGCACTGGAAATGTGTAACCTCACCTTAGCGTTATGTCTGCATTGTGATTGGACTTAAGATGGATTTTTTTTCGGTTCTTGCCCCTATAATGAGGCTCTCCACAACACACGCCATTACAACCTTCGCTCGATGCACTGGAGCAGAGGGGTTCACCGTACACCAAGAACAAGCCTGTCTACCAAGAAAGAGCTTGGTTTAGTATGAAATTTGCTACTTAAATACTTTCGTTTACATTTTATATCTTACAATTTGGCTGGAAATGCTGTTAGAGCAGCCGCAAGAAGTGGGAACTGGAAAATGAAACTTCTTTGGGCTGACAAGGTATAAAGAAAGCATCATCGTTGTGAAATGGAGGTCATTGGGTTGTTGGTAGGTGTACTGTGCACCATCACTTTCGTTTGCACACACTAGAACACTGGAGCTTTCTGAAGTCATAAGAGCAAGATAGTGAATTGCAGCAAACCGACATGAAGGTACAAATTTCAAAAAATCAAATTAGAAAACGTAAGTGAGCCTAGAAAAAAAGCTACTCTTCAGTTTTGTTGAATGGGAGAGAATGGTGTTGCACATGGAGAGAGTTCTGTCGTTTTACTCCCAAAGCTCCTTAACGTCTCACTGGAGTACAACTTGTACATGAAGCAAATGCATTCTTAAATAGTTGCCATCAGCGGCAGATAAATTTTCGTTACTGGCTAATGTCGGGGAACACCTGAGGTATGGTCCAAATGAGCAGCAGGGGAGTTGACTAAAACGTCTCTTGAGGTCGAGTGTGCGAGTACACCGTTGACCACATCAACTTCATCTTTCGACACTTGACTTGAAAACGTGATTCCGGTAACAATTCGAGACTACGGAAGTCGTTGGCTTTCATTCCTACAGAAGAAGCTTTTCTACATCTTGTAGAAATCACGTAACTTATATTGATCTATCTTTTCCATTTTCAAAGTGCAACTACTTTAAGAACCTCTTTAACACTGGCAATATCTAATAAAGTACTACCTTTTTCTTTATTTTAGTGTCAATGCATGAAGTTCAAAACAGAGGTACATAATATGGCATAATTCTAAAATTTATTTATCTGAAGGAAATTGGTTTACCTCATCATTTGTATTTTCGCTGTAAACTCTACCTTAAATAGATTTGATAAATTTTCAAAGAATGGTTTTATCTTTTGTCACAGAAAAGAAGCTCCAAACCTTTTGGATTCATAATCTATTAAATACCCTTCATTGTGGGTAGCTTGGCAGGGAATTTACAACTCAGTTTCGCTTGGAAAAGTAGAACATGCCCGAAAATAGGGATTTGACCTACAGATCTTCCGATTTTCGTCCAATTGTTCTATCCAACTGAACTAGCATGGTAATATGACGGGATGACACGAAATTCCTAAATTGTTTGGAATTTTCTCCGATAGGCCACTAAGAGTTCTCAAATTCATTTTGAGATGTCATTCCCCAATGGCGACTTGCAATGTTCCAAATACTTTAAGTCCTCGGCTCTGTGTATTAACTATTAGGTCAGTCAATGGTAATTTATTGTTATTTTACAGAATCCGTCAACGAGGCAAGCTTGGACACATAGAATCAAATTAAAAAATTAAATCCCATGGCCAGACGTTGCGTGCTGTACACACAGTTTATAACTTCTGAACATGCGATTCAAAGATCTTCAAGAAAGTACCTTTTACGTTGCAAACATTGTCACTAGACTTTTTTTTCTTCAAAAATTGCTGTAATGATTTTGATTAAATACTGTTTTGATTGACAAATAACATTCATTTATTTGTATTCATTTATTTGGCCGCGCCGTGGCTCAATGATTAGATCATTTGGCTCTGACCAAGGCGGCCCAGTATCCATCCCAGGCGACTGCAAAGTGAGATTAGTGGTGGATAACACGGCGTAGGGGCGGGTTTTCTCCGGGTCCTTCGGTTTTCAGCGCCATCTCATTCCACCAATTGCTCCATCATGGTCTTTCCTATCATTTCATCTCGCCCTCATTTTGCCATCCATTTCCCTCACTCTCATGCGAGGCATCGGGCTGATCACCCATCCCGGGTTCTCTCTCTCTCTCTCTCTCTCTCTCTCTCTCTCTCTCTCTCTGCTCTAGAGATACAGTTCCTCAACCCGCTTAAGAGTAAAAAGGCACAAGAATACCCTGACACAACTTAGTGGTATAAGGGCACAGTTAAAGAAGAAGTAATATTCATTTATTTCCAAAACAATATTTGCCTAAATTCTTCATATTAGTATTTCAATCTCGATTAACATGAAGTATTGGTCAGAATAGATGCAAAGGTAGTGGGTGGAGAAATTAATTCGAATGTAACACGTGAAAGCTTTTTTATAATTGTTTAAGGGTCTTTTGAGACTGTAGAAAACATCTTCACGATATTCATATAGATTCTAGCAACAGTTCGGTACTATGACAAGGGTATAAAAAATTGCCACGGCGGATGCAAAAGTGCATCGATCGCAATGGTGATTACGTTGAAAAATAGCTGTAAGTTCCGCCTTTCCAGCAATGTAACATTCATTGACAGTAAACATGTTTTCTATATTAAATAAAATTGGAGACCTTATTTTACGGACACGCCTCGTAGATATTTCGCTGCCAGCCAGCTCATAAAATGGAAATAACTAATATTTTCTAAGGACACAGATGCAAAAAAACAATTTAGTATTCTTCTAGGACAGACATCAGCAAACCACTTAAATGTAGTGTTAATTTCATAAAGTGTAATGCAAACATTATATTTCGTAACAATTTAAGAAAAAAAAAAACAGTAACTTTTAAAGCAGTGACTTAGCCTTCCAGTGATTTATTTACAGTTCCGTATGAGCGGGTATATTAAAAGTGTTAATTATTTAATCTGTACACCTGGCAATAATAATAAATGTCCGTCGTGAATAAAATATCTGAAGATTAGTTGTTAGCTGCTTTGACCTACATTTCAGCAGCTGTCTGTGTTCGAGTGATTAGGGCGGCGGGTTTCTAGCGAAGAGAGTTTTGAGTTCTAATCCTGCTCCCGTCTGCAAAGTTTCTTACCTACACTACACTGAAACGGCTACAACTCGTAATTGATCATTTGTACCATCCCAGAAACCTCTTCAACGTAAATCAACTTTACCGCCCGCCGTATACAACTGCGAGAGACAGCAAGTGGACGGGGATTGGGGATTTGCAATGCCGAATTAATTCAACGGAAATTCAATTCGGAGAATTCGTCCTCTGTAAACTTGTAGGTAAGCTATATATGAAGGAAGTGACGAAGCAATTGTAAACGCAGTATCAGGCAGCGATTAGGAGGCGGCGAATTAACCGAAATCAGATAATTAAATAAGAAGATAAACTAATAAAAATGCTTTGCTAAACTAATATAAAAATATTGTTATAATAATATGAAATTATGATGGATAGAGTAATGATTAAAATAGCAGTTGACTTAAAGAATAAGAAGGGAAGAATATAATTTAATATAGCATACATACTAGCATCCAGGCAAGGAAAGGAAAACATTCTTGTAAAAATCTGTACACGTCAGAGAGACAGGAAGGAAGGAGCGATGCCTTCTTTGTGCTAGGAAAAGTTCAATGTCTGAGGACTATAGTATACATCCAGCCAGGAATGTGTTGGGACAAAAGGCTTTCAAAATACAGTTGAGCATGAACGCTAAAGGGATTTACTTCGCTGATTTGATAACGATGTATACCGTTACAAACAACTCAGGTTAGACGTTCCCCAACTCAGGGTGGGCTGAACGTCAATGAGTTAGATGAGTTTTGCAAAGCAATGTGAAAATTCGAAATAAATGAGAAACCAATAATAATGTAACATTTGAGAAGGGTGAGCTAGTTTGGTCATGTGATATAGTTAGAGAGGGGGTCAGAATAAGGTTCGAACTGAATTGTGAAGTAAGAAAAATTTACTTATAAGGTGATACTACGATAGAAAGGACGTGTTCATGCACATTAAGAAGAGAAGCGAAGAGTTATAAGTCTGAAATGTAGTAAAATTAAGAATAGCGTAACCAGCGTAAGTGGAAGCAGCATTAGAAGTTTATTAGAGCAAAGTAGTCGCCGTATAAAGAAGAAATAGAAATCGCACGGAAGTAACTGTAAAGAAGTAATCCAGGGTTTCAAGTAAAAATTGAATTTATGTTAGGAATGTTACTAACAGGTAGTCCCCGAATTTAACCAAATAATTTAGCAACAAACAAAGTGTTATTAATACGACTGAGTAGCCAACAACCACCAAAATCCATTTCCTACAACCATTCACCTGAGGATAAGAGAACTCATAGCTCCAATTAGAACCCAATCAATTTAGTACTGGTATGCGGGTTTGCCACAAAATACTGTACCATTGTAGTAAACTCCTGCTTGCGACTGGGATGTTTTCCATCGATATATCTACTGGCATAGCTAATAGTAAACATTAAAACATTTTGGTAACGATTTACAATGAGCTGGTAGCTTTTCTCTTGCCATTGTTTCTTTATAATTTGTTATAGGAAATCTTTTTTATTATCTGCTGCATTTAAAATCATTAAATGAGAGAACACATTCATGGTACTCTCTTTTAGATAACCCGTAAATGGTCTTTTTGCTAAAAGTTTAGAGCTTAGTTTGGATAAAGTAAATAAGCATGGTCTTTGAATTCATAAAAATAACATCAAGGAATTTTCTTACTAGAGTTAACGATTTTATTGCCTAGTATTGTATGATGAGATCTGCAATGTTTTCTTACATTAGTTAGGCTAGTTAGTATGAAAAACTGTTCCTTCAGTGGTAAGCCGAGAATTTTCAAAATTGCCTTCATATTTCACATGTCTTAATCACGTGGACAGTCGATAGTAAAATATATCTAAGTGTCGTTCGATAATTAGCTTAGGAATTTATAATGCCCAACGGCAGAACCGGTCTTAAAAGTGGGAGTAAGAAGCTACTATAAATCTTCATTACATTATATATTGAAGATAAACGCAGCACTAAGTGTCTGTTATTAATATCGAATTACTCAGTGTTATATTTAAATACGTGTCACCATAGGCAAATGTGCACTAGCACTCGTTGATGATATGCTCAAGTTTGTTATCATTACGAAGGTTTACGTCTTTGTTCACGTTGAGACAGGCACAAAATGCCATTTAAGAGGAGCAAGGAATTGGTCGTCCCCTCTTTGAGAGAATGGCATTTTGTGAAACTTCTTAATGGAGTGTCACTTAGCGCTAAGTAAGAGAGAAAAGTCTTCCACTTGAGAGCTAAGAGTTTTGGAACAACCGGATAATTAATTCAAATTACAGTGAGCTGCGACAGATACTATTGGGGAATTAAGGAAACATCAGCGCTTTCAAATTAAAGGACCTTCAGTTAAGTCAGCCATGCAAACTTCTGGTTCACGGTGTTGCTAAATGGTGTGCTACCACGAAATTACACCTCCTTGTACTTCCAATCAAGCAAGTAAATTGCAATAAACCACATGCAACAACAATTCTCGTATTTCTCTAGTTAGCGAACGAGAGAGGCTATCTTTCTGAACCGCCCACGCTGACGTGGTTTTTCGTGGTAGGCGAATGCTAAAGCGGTTTTGCATATATCATGATTTCCTCACCCTCGTTTGCCATTCATTCTTTCAGGTATTCTATTTTTGTGGTGCGTGACAGAATGCACCGATAATTGCTCTAATGAAATTGTATACCTCGTGGACATTAGAGGGCTGTCTGGTGGTATGGGTCGTTAATCGCTCAATCGGGGCTGCTGCAATAGTGGGATGGGCCTTCGAGTAATGAACTGTTTTATAAGTGGCCGCGCTCAAACCATCCCCAGGCACTTCGCTTTGTAAGGAAAAACTGCTCTCATCCCTAAATACAATGTCATAAACATCTTAGGTTACACTTACTGGGGCGGAAGGGTGAAGAATATTAGGCACGTGTTTATAGCTGAAAATGGCCAGGGTTGCCGTTGTTTAAAATAAAATTTAGAAGGAAAAAGAAACTTAAAGCATATTTCACTGTACGAACTAGTCATTTGGTTTACTTATTGATATTTTCAAATAAATTTTAAATAATTAATGTATTCTATAATAATACATAATGTTACAACTCTTTATAACATAACTGAAAAGAGATATATTACCTATGCTGTTATGGTAGGGTAAGGTAAGGTAACTTCGCAGTATTTTCACAGAACATAAAGCTTTTATTATGTTAAAGATACAGTTTTGGAAACATTTTGTTTCGGTAATCACATAACTGACAAACATTTTAATAAAGAATCACATTTTTGTGAATAATGTATGTTGAACAATGATAAGCATGATGACAGTCTGTGCAGGTAGGCAAGTTCGCAAGAGGTAAGTTAATTTTGCAGCAGTGTTAAGGCAATTTTGCAACAGTAGAGCATTCGATTCCTAAAGTTCACAATCATCGTCTTCAGAACCGGAAGCTTCACAACATGTATCACACATGTAAACAGCTTCGCCCGTTTGCTGTGTTTGACAATTGTCATGATAAGGTGCCAAACAAAATCAGCACTGTGTCCATGATGCATCTGTCTTCTTCTTCTTCACATCCACCGAATAGGCCTTAGAGCAAACGCCACAAATTCAATCATCATCTTTATTGTTGCCTCGATGTTGCCGTTTGGTCGAACTCCCTGCAACATTCACTGGACTGACTGCCCTCAGCTAGATTGAGGCATTTGGCTAATGAGCCCTTTTTTCTGTTTCATTGTGGGGTGCTTAGGGGCATTAGGAATTTGCAGCAGGTGTTCAACGCTTGGCACCGACTCATCCCGTTCAGCTGAAGTTGGAGTTTCATTTCTATGTCCATCAGATACAGCAGTTGGATTAAATGACCCTTGCTCAGTCAACTTACTGGGTGCTAGTGCCTCTTTTGGAACAGCATCATAGTTCAAGGAGCAAGCACCAGCTTTTTTGAAAGCATTAATGAAACTTTGGAGGAAAGGCATGTTGAAGAGTTCATAAAAGTTGAAACGATTGGGTTTTTAGTGGGGATGTTCCAACATGTAGGATTTGAGTTTTTTTGGCCCAGTGGCTTTTCAAAGACCTGTAAACACCCGCATCAAGAATTTGCAGCAAATGACTTGTGTGTGCAGGTATCGTCATTATGTAAATATGATTTGCCTTCGCCAAATTTATGGCCTCAATTCCAATATGAGAGCTGTGTGAGTCCATTAATAAAACAAGCGGCCTTTCTGATGTAACAGAAGTAATGAAGAATTTGAATCATTCGAGGAACAGTTCTGCAGTAATCCAGCCTTTTGGCTGGATTTGGCAATATTAGGTAAGGTAATTTGGCAATAGTCTAAAATTAATTGGTTTTTGTGATTATGTATGCAGAATACTTACATCTCTTAAATGTGCAACTGTTGTGCAGCAACACGTAGAACTGATGTAAGAGCAACTTAAACAGCTGAAGAGTTGAATGGTTCAAGATGTAGACGCAATTTCATAACAAAACGCTCTGGTTTCTTAAGGTTCTTGTACGCTTATGCGTCACAAAACAAATTCACACCATTGTTAATACAACACAGTACACCATTTCGTGTTACTAAAATGTGCGTAACTTGCTTCAAATGGCTGGAAATTAAATTTAAACTTGGATACGTATATCATGTCTTCCACTTCGACAGAAAACTCGTCACCAAATGCGAAAATTTTTCTTCTGTGCATTCCAATGACAGCATAGGTCTGGAATGTATCTCAGTTTCAAGGGAAGATGTTATTCTGCATGCTGAGAAATCTGTGAAACCTTATTACAATAGGCAAGTGCGCAGCATGCTCTTAAAAATATGCTGCGAAATTACCTATACTGCAAAAGTACCTTACCTTACCCTATACTACTTATATTACGTACAAGAATTAAATGCGTATTATTAACATAATATCCAAGGAAAGTTTAGTAAAACATCATTACAATTTTATAAAGGGTTAAACTGCATCAGTATGCATGAGTTTGCGAGGGACATTTACTTGCAAATTAAAGAAGCACTTTGGATATTCTGGTAATTAATAATTTATAAGCAAAGAATGCACGTTAGAGCTTTGTTTATTGCAATCGTGATCGATTTATCCTAAAACATTTTCCTAAAGTCTATGGCAGCTACAGGTGGTGAATTTCAGTCGATTTAACAAAACAGTAAATAGTTAAAAAAAAAAAAAAAAAAAAAAAAAAAACCGAACCAAGAAATTAAAGAAAAACTAGTAAGGAAACTTTATTACTCTTTGCTGGAACCTTTTTACAAGGATGTCTGCTAATTTTACAAGTTTGGATAAAGTTAAGGAGTTTAATTTTTGGAGGGTGGGGGGCTTTTGTTAAATACAATTTAAATAAATAATCATGTACATTCCGCATAGTAATTAAATGTCATAAACGCTTTAGAACTCAAGAAAGGTTAGAAATACTGTTAGGTATATATTACAATTATGAATGGAAATCCATGTTAGCATATCCATGTTAGGTTGGATACCCACGGTCTCCACATCTTAATTAAATTACGCAAGTGCTAAACGCCAATAACTATTAAACACTAATCAATTTATAAAACTATAATAACTACACTATGTAAAACACTATGTAACTTCTATAAATATAAGGTTAACACACATAGGAAGCATATTTGCGCAGTCTGAGCTAATAGAAGTTTCGAATCCCAGGCACCATTTTGATTGTGTTTATTATAGAAATACGAAATGTGTATTATGGAATTTGTAGTATAATTTCCAGTTCTCTAAGATTTATTTAATTTTATGCAGTTCTGAGAACACAAGAAAAATATTGCAACAGCGCCTCAACTTGGTGAACGTATTAAGAAGAACGACCCCATATGTTTAAGGGTGAAAGACCCGAATAATTGCTTACATGTGAAAATGTGTGATCAGAAGGGAAAGCTGTGATGAAGCCTGGGATGGAATGAACGCGGCTACTATACTTTTAGGGACTTCAAGTCTGCGACCTGTAACCTTCTATGGTCCCCTCACTCCATCGCTTCCCCCTGGGAGGTAGATTCCCGTAGTCGTAGTGCACGAGTTGTCCCCTCCATTGCCCTCTTTAAGGTAGCAAACGTAACTAAGTCGATAGAGGAAGATACCAAAATTAAGTTTCCTTTTGGTGTGTGTTAACTGCAGGCTAATTTACTAGAAACTGATCTGATCCCAACAAGAGTCACTCATAAGCGTCACGCACCGAAGAGCTAGGCTAGGGCCTCCACAGTTATTGATTCGTTAAGCGCTGTTGACGCTATAAACATGTTCACAGAGTCGGCTAGCGTAAAACAACGTTCTATAAACCTCTAAATTATTAAACTTCAAACTAATTCGTTCAGAAAGAATTGCTGATGATTTTATCAGGTACACCATTCTGCCAAAATGAATAATCCATATAACTATTATGTGTTGCAAATGGGAAGGTGTTTGTGCTTGAGCTCTACTAGGCGAGCAACCAATGCGAGTCCTGCGGTGTTGTATCCCCCCTAAGCGCCAACCTAATCAATCTGTATGAAATACTATTCGCGCTAAGACAAAAATTCAGATCTTGCCGAAACTGATCCATGAGGAAGGTACAGAGTAATGTCTCTAACATAACCATAAAACCCCATATTTTTAGCTCAAATAGTTTTTCTAATACAAATAAATAAACCACTATTACCTGTATTATAACAATAAATCGCAACGTAAGCACTGTATGAATATCATTATTGGTTGGCATGTATGCGTGTACGTATATTTGTAATTATTCAGAACTGAAACGTAAATGTTTGACATGACGTGATAACTTTGAATAAGCCAATTCGAGCGAGAGGAAACAATAAATTTCCTGCTGCCCTGGCAGAACGTGTCTGGTCACATTATATCTTTGTTTATGAATGGTTCGTAATTTCTATTTACTCTAGAGAGTTTAAAGAGGTTGGTGTGTACGTATGTACATATACTTTTCATTACACAGAACTGAAATTTAAACTACTGCATGACGCGATAAAAGAATTACTGTGAATAAATCAAGGTGTTAAATTCGAGAAAGAGCAAACACTTCATTTCCTGTTAGCCTGTGGAATGCTGTATGCTTATGTTTATGAATGGATGCTGGATAAGAAGTGTCTATTTACTCAGGAGAGTTCAGATCAATATCATTCAGTTGTTCTTTACACAACAGTAGAGTAAGAGTTAAATAGTGCAATGGCTTCTTGCGTTGAATTTAGTGGCGAGTCAAAAAGGCAGGTATTGCGAAGTCAGGCTCGAAGTATTGTTTTCAAGGTGTATACGTTCTTCAAAAAATTGGGAAATGAGGAATATAGAAATCAGCTCGATTTAAAAAATGCTCAACGGCTTACTGCTGAAGCGTGTGGTGTAGGTAAAACAAGTGTGTACCGCATTTGGATAAGAAAAGCAGGTAATTCATAAACTATAATTATATTTATAGTATTTAAAATATACATAATTTGCGAAAATGCTTCTTCCAATTTTGATTTTGGCAATTGCATCATTGTAAAAGTTTGTAAAATATAATTCGCTTACCCTTACGTCTGTGCCAAGCAGACCTGCATGTTGTATGAGTGTGCGAGAGAGAGGGAAATATAAAAGTTGTGGGGTAACAAGCTGGCAACGCTGAGTGTGATACGGCATCTGATTAGCTAGACTCCAGAAGCCTTCCCATTTGAAACACAAAATATAATTTTATTACTCTTCATATCCAGATTAAAAAAAATGTATTACTGCCCTGTAGATCTTTATATTACAATTGGACATTCATTTTTAAAGGAAAGGCTTGAAACATTTTTTTTTTTTTTTTGATGAAGCCATCACTTTTTCTGCATTCTTTGAACGCCTTTATAAAATACAATCGATTATTATCGGAGGTTTTTTTTTTCAATTAAGGATTTTCTAAAGCCGTTTAGGATGTGTATTTTTTATTTAATTCCAACACTAGCAGATACCTAAGCGAATTATGTAGACAGTAATAAGCGCCGAAAAGTAAAACTAAATTATGAGAATCTAAGTGGGCATTACAGTTATGTAAAAACGTATTGCTAGCCAAATCTTGGTTTTACTTGCTGTAACTTCCTTATTTTTGCAACGAAGTTCAAAGATATTCTTTCTCTATTCCAGAGAAGTGCTTTTCCTCTTGTCTCTTGCATTTGTTTTTCATTGAACAAATGAATTGTAAATCGTAATTAACAATGCTGCTTTTGTTTCCCTTGGTGATGCTACATATCACGAAGTCACTGCTGGTGTGGTTACAGTGTTTCAATTGTTTTAATGCTGTTCATATTTAAACAAAGAATATATCGATACGATCACTAAATATACCACTTGTAACGGCTAATAATTAATAAATGTAACTACTTTATTTCGACAGAACATCAGTTAATGCAACAGTTTTCTTGAAAACCAGATGTAATCAAATATACGAAACTTTGCTCAAATGCCAACATTCCCTCCCAAATCCGATGGTGCTGTCATGTGGCACGCTATATGCGTGGGGAACAGACGTCGCGACGCCTCCTGAACACGTAAATCCCAATGACGCAAATACATCAATCGATGTCGTGCACCATTGTTTCCCCATCATTTTCAATGCATAACTGATGACTGGATACGATGAGGACGTTGATGACATGCAAATGTTCAGTAGGATAGAAGTGTAAATCGGAACATAACTGGGAAAAAAAAAAACCTAGTGGATGTTTAATTACTTTTCACAATCGAATTTACAATGGAAGATGCAGGGGTGGGCAGTTCTTTAGTGTCACAATTTTCTTGTTTCTGCAGAAAAACTAGTTCCAGATTTATTAATTTATTTTGCTTACCGCATGAGGATACTATTGAAGGAAGTGGGACACTATTAAAAATGATACGTGCAAATTTCGTACGTAATGTAATTCTTTTAAACATAAACTATGAGAACTTTGTTTTACTTTTTGTAATTCAAAAATACGTTTCGTAATTCATTTAGATATACTTTTCCCGCCTCGCTAGCGTAGATGGCAGCGTGTCGGCCTCACTCTCAAGGGGTCCGAGTTCGAATCTCAGTCAGGGAAAGTTACCTGGATAATGTTTTTTCCGAGATTTTCCCTTATCCTGAAGGACGAATGTCGGGTAACTCTAAGCTCTAAGGACCCTGGGCTCATTTGAGCATCATTTCACCCATTCCATTCATTGTCCGATATGAAAACTTTGGAGGACGTAAAATCAAACACACACACACACACACACACACACACACACACACACACACACACACACACACACACACACACACACACACACACACACACACACACACACACACACACAACACACACATATACGATAGAGGATCCAAAAGGAACCTGATTGTTGTCACAAAAACGTTATTGATGATCCTTCTTACAAAATTACTTCAGTTACCTTCAGAATACTCTCCATTACTCCATTACATTGATGCACTTGTCAAGTCTCTTTTCCCACTGTTGGAAGCATGTTTGGAACTCTTCAGCTGTGATATAGTCCAGTGCCCTTTGCGAAGCTGTTTTTACCGCCTCCACATCGTCATAACGCTCCCCTTTTAGCGTTTTTTCATTCGTGGAAATAGGAAAAAGTCGCACGCGGCTAGGTCCGGCGAATACGGAGCGTGGGGAACAACAGACCACTTCTGAGATGATAAATAGTGGGCCACTCGTAAGGTCGTGTGTGCTGGAGCGTTGTCGTGATGCAGAAACCAGTATCCTGATCGCCAAAGTTCCGGGCGTTTCCTCCTCACATCCTCTCGCAGACCAGTGCTGGTTAACAGTCTGGCCAGGGGGTACGAATTTCCAATGCACAATTCCACGAACATCAAAAAAGACAATGATCATCGTCTTCACATTTGACCTCACTTGCCTTGCTTTTTTTGGTGTGGGAGAGTTGGGAGTCCTCCACTGGCTTGACGCTTGCTTGGTTTCTGGGTCATACCCGTAACACCAACTCTCATTCCCTGTATTGACTTTGTTCAAGAAGTTTGGATCACGTGCAATCTCTGTTTGCAAGTCCTGACACACATTCATGCGGATGGTTTTGTGCTCCTGTGCGAGAAGGCGCGCAACAAATATAGCAGCAACACGTCTCATGTACAAATCCTCCCTCAAAATCCGCTGGCACGAGCTGCAACTGCTTCCTGTCGCTGCTGAAATTTGGTCGATCGTTTGGCGGCGATCCTCGTTGATCTTTTGGCGGACCTTTTCAATGTTCGCCTCATTTCGCGATGTTCCAGAGTGAGCTTGGTCTTCAACACACATCTCACCACGTTTAAAGCGCCAAAACCACGCGAAAACCTGTGTGCGGCTCATAGCGTCCTCCTGGAAAGCTTCCTGAAGCATTTGGTGTGTCTCCGTTGCAGTTTTTATAAGCAGGAAACAAAATATCACACACACTCTTTGTTCTTTTAAAGTTGCCATAACGACTTCGCAGAGGTAAACCGCCAACAGTCAGAGAAACACATTACCACACTTGCACGTTCAGCTCTACACTGATGCCGTCTGCACAGATGTTTCATGAAGGTCTCTACTAACACCATCTAGCGTGAGAACCCTGCACTACGTCTACGAGTGGCAGCGCCCAGAGTCCGGTATCTTTTGGGTCCCCTCTCGTATCATCAGTGTCATCACATACGGTGCCGTATGTAGTAAATGCGGGCGTAAACACTACACATTTCATTTCCGGAATGAAGGTATCGGAGTGTTACTCTTGGAACAGGTTATAAATGATCGGGTTAATGTACATTTACAGGACTGTGGAACTGTATAACTGGACCTATGGTTGTTTTTTGTGTGCTTCTAGTCTCCGAATTGTACTCTAATTGTAACTGGAATTTGTAAGTGTCATTTACATGCTTGTCCTACTCATTCATGAAATCTTCATATGGATACTCTCTGCTCTGAACACCCTATAAATATAGTTACAATGGAGAGAGAAACAGACAGACAGAAGTCTCATTGACTCCTGGAGTCCTTTGTGGACGTCGAATGCCATCTCTGACAGTAAACAGTTTTTCAGAGAACATTTTAATTGCCTTTGGCAAATTTAAGTCATAAATCATTTGACGCTATATTTAAAAGTAAAAGTAACGGTGTAATTGTGGCTTATAATATAGATACAATTAAAACTTACGCACTACACACACACACACACACACACACACACACACACACACACACACACACACACACACACACACACACACACACACACACACACACACACACACACACACACAGTCACACATATATGCGTCAGTTTTATTTGTGTCTATATTATAAGCCACAATTACACCGTTACTTTTACTTTTAAATATCGCGTCAAATGATTTATGACTTAAATTTGCCAAAGACAATGAAAATATTTTGTGAAAAACTGTTTACTGGCAGAGATGGCATTCGACGTCCACAAGGGACTCCAGAAGTGAATGAGACTTCTGTCTGTCTGTCAGTCTGTCTGTCTGTCTGTCTCTCTCTCTCTCTCTCTCTCTCTCTCTCTCTCTCTCTCTCTCTCTCTCTCTCTCTCTCTCTCTCTCTCTCCATTGTAACTATTATGCTGCGGGAAACTCGTGGGTTACTCTGTATCTATCTCTTTCAGAAATCACAGAAACAAAACAAAAACAAAAAGCGAACACAGCTGAAATGTTTTATTTCTCAGGATCTTGGTGCGTTGCCAACTTATCCTTGGTACCTAGCAGTCTGGATGATTTTATAACTCCAGCGTATGGCAATGTGGGAAGCAAAATGTCCCCAATGACATCCAGAGGATATTCTTGTAAGAGGCAGGAAGTAGAGATGAGAGAAGGAATTTAGAATAAACTTGGCACTCTGTTTTTCTCTGTGCTAACGTGCACTGTAGCAATTTTATAAAGGATACCAGAGGATTGTTCATATTTAAGACTTGCCATTTTCCTGCTAATTTTCGATGCCGTACGTATGTATCTAACAACTGATATTTACCCTTATTACTACTACATTGAAGTCAAAGGTATATTTTTATATTAGGACTGTGTTTTGTGATTTTTGTTTGTTTTAATTTTTCACGCAAGATTGTCCATGCCGACTTAAATGAAACTTGCTATGTGCAGGATACTTTGGAAAATGTACTTTAAGGTGTCTTTTTTATTACGTCAAGGAAAGGGATTCTAAAGGATCCCAAATTCAAAATATCTATATACCTATATGTTTTTTTTTTTCACTGTACTGAAAAGTGGTGCACGACAAAAGTTTGTAAGCATAATATATTTGTCAACGGTTGTAATTTACATATAATTAGTACATAAATATGTAAGAAATTACATACATTTTTATCTGCAGTTACTGAGGAGTAAAACATTTAATCGTGAAATAATACAATTGCTATCGCCTAAGGATAGTGCACTATTTAGATATTTTACTTGTTTGTTTGTTGATAGTGGTTATTTTATTGATACAGGATTTTCAAAACTTTCTTATGTATGTTGCGGTTGTTTCACAAACGGGAGAAAGCGATGAGGGCAATTGTAGGGAAGGGATTGGTGAAGGATATACAGAAAGATGGGAGAAAACTGGGGTGAGGCAGAGAAGCGAGTTCGTGTTCTATTATAAATATATGTTAAGTTTCATACAAATATATTTAAAATATTCGTTATAAAAGTTTGAGTTATGTTTATTTTTATTATTCTTAAGTTCTGCACAGTAGAGAAAATATAATTTTGTTAAGTAAAAAATACAGAAATTAATTAATAAATAATTAAGAGAGAATTTATTTTTCATCTTCCTCACTATTTCGAATAACTACATTAAATGTCTTTTCCTTGTAGTTTATCCAACGAGATGTTTTGGATGTGCGAACATCGATAAAGCAACTTATGTAATAGACACACGCGCGCGCGCGCACACACAAACACCCTCATTCAGAGTGAGAGAGAGAGAGAGAGAGAGAGAGAGAGAGAGAGAGAGAGAGAGAGAGAGAGAGAGAGAGAGAGAGAGAGGAGAGAGAGAGAGAGAGGAGAGAGAGAGAGAGAGAGAGAGAGAGAGAGAGAGAGAGAGAGAGAGAGAGAGAGAGAGAGAGAGAGAGAGAGAGAGAGAGAGAGAGAGAGAGAGAGAGAGAGAGAGAGAGAGAGAGAGAGAGAGAGAGAGAGAGAGAGAGAGAGAGAGAGAGAGAGAGAGAGAGAGAGAGAGAGAGAGAGAGAGAGAGAGAGAGAACAAAAGCCGTCGGTCTGGATGGCTCAGTTGGTTTGTCGGTGGCCCTACTGATCCCAAGGTCAAGGGTACAATTCTGGTCCCGGCCGACGGTTTTTAAGTGTGCTTAAAATAGACGCTCTATGTCAATAGATTTACTGGCATGTAAATGCTTTATACGAGGCGTGTCCGTAAAATAAAGTCTCCAAAGCGCTGGAGCCGCGACGAACGCTATTACACGACTGGGCAGCCGTTTGCGATGGAGCTTCCTATCACTTCCACCGCCAAGTGCGAGTTACGTGAAGTGATTCGCCTTTTGAGTGCCAAGGGCACTAGCCCCACTGAAATTCATCGTCAGTTATGCGAAGTCTATGGGCCACAGTGTATGGACGTCAAAAACGTGCGAAAGTGGGTCAGAGAGTTCCAAGACGGACGTACAGACGTTCATGACGAACAGCATTCTGGTCGGCCTTCGGTGTCAGCCGAAACAATTGCAAAAGTGGAGCAAGAAATGCTTAAAGATCGGCGTGTGACAGTTCGCGAGCTGTGCGAACTTTTCCCTGAAGTCAGTAAGACTACGATTGACAAGATTGTGACCCAACATTTGCATTATCGCAAGGTGTGTGCAAGGTGGGTCCCAGCTGATATCCTGGCCCAATTCGGATGGCACATCCTCGCACATTCCCCCTACAGTCCACACTTAGCGCCTAGTGATTGTCATTTGTTTCCTGTGTTGAAGTCACACCTGGGTGGAACACATTTCCAGACCGACGATGATTTGAAAAAGGAGATTGAGCGCTACCTGCGCAAATTGGCGGGAGAGTGCTATGACAAGAGTATACAAAAACTGCCACAGCGCATGCAAAAGTGTACCGATCGCTATGGTGGTTACGTTGAAAAATAGCTGTAAGTTCCGCATTTCCATCCGCATTTCCATTCATTGACAATAAACATGTTTTCTATATTAAATAAAATTGGAGACATTTTACGGACACGTCCCGTATATAAACCTTCTTTTCATTCTGCATTTCTTTCCCCTCAAGTATCGGCTAATTGATTGGTCCATCACAAAGCGTGTTTATCATTCGTCGTTACGTCGATTTTACTATTTTGTGGTAGTTATTATTTCTTATGTTTTGAACAGCAGCTCTGGACTCTCACAATTTTACGAAATTACTGCATTACCCCTTTATCTTTTAAGGATATTTTGAATGATGCAATATATATTGCGAAAATTCTCTGTATTTTTATGTAAATGAAAGAAATAATATGTATATTCTTCCTGCTGTAGCTGCTTCTTCATTATCAAGGAAGGGTCCACTATTTAAATGGAAGTATAGTGATTTATTGGGTATTTTTCGTGTAGCATTCTTAGATATGAGTTTCTACTATTATATAACTGAATGCATAAGAAACTGTAATGCACAAGCGTGCACAGACATGCAACCATACGCGCGCATCACCGCACGGGCGTTGTCTATAACGCAGGGACAAATGTAACACCGACGAATGAAGTTTTATAAATCATACTTTAAA
Source organism: Mantis religiosa (assembly GCA_030765055.1). Lineage (NCBI taxonomy): Eukaryota > Metazoa > Arthropoda > Insecta > Mantodea > Mantidae > Mantis > Mantis religiosa. The sequence goes on along the minus strand of CM060948.1, from coordinate 297,939,261 downwards.
ATTCAAAATAAAAATGAATTTAGCTATTAACAACAAGTAGATAGAGACAGCTTTTGTAAGAATAGCTTGCGAAAGGGTCAATAAAGTAGGTGATGCAAATGCACCATAAGTAGATTTGTTTAGAAGTTTTCATGCGCGCTAATTCCTCTGTAAATATCGTAATTACTTTTCCAGGATCTGCTGTACAGAAGCTTGAGGCTAAGAACTTTCCACTCACCCAAATTTCATACCACTTGTTGCTGACTTAGGAAGATATTATTTCTGTGTATTTAACCCCAGAGCACTTGGAAGGACTCAGTTTTCTGAGTATTATTTTCATAGGAAGCCTTTGTAAGAGCGAAGCTTCCTCGGCTAATTTAACTTGTGCTTTGTGGCTTCCCTCATACAAGATTTCATGGGGAGTAAGACAAATAGGTTAACAATGCTTCAGTCAATTGACTCTAAGGGAGCAACGCTCGCCGAAAGAGAACGGTATGCAAAATAAATAATCATGGCCGTAATATGTGATGAATGTTCCTAAGATAAATTGCATTTAATCCTTGCTTCACATAAGCTTGCCCCGTATCTCTTAACGGTCACGTGAGTTTGTCGCCTCTCATTGGCTGCTATTGCAGTATAGACTGTTATGCGGCAAACATTTGTTCGTTATTTAACATGTGAATATATATTTATATGTTGGAAGAGAATTGTCAAATTTATATTTTCGTAACTGTTTTAATGAAATATATTACGCAACAGAGTTGATTTATCTGAAATGTATGTTAATTCTTACTCGAATTAAAGAGGAGGTTCCTTTGCTCTCAAGCACACGGCCCGATAGCATGTGATTTAGCGGTAGTGGTGACATTTGTTTATATGACTTTTATCACTGACCTTGTTGTGAACTGGATTAGTCATCTATTGACATTGGAAGGTGTGTTGTGCCGAGTGCGAGAGCTAAATTATTTTATTGATCGTTTATTGCGCGTGTACTTATTATATGTATAATGGCAGAGTCTAACGCCAGTTTTTCGCTGAAGCATCGAAAGGGAAAACCTTTACAAAGCGGCGAAAAAAAAATTGTGGTGCATGTGTTTAATGCACTCGCAGAGAAGAATCCGTCTTTGTCAGTGAGAGAAGTCGAACAGGTGTGCTCTGAACTTACAGGTGTGTTAGGTCCGTAGGAACATTGCGACATGAAATTGAGACGAAAGGAAAACTTACTACTCCAGGGGCGATATTACTGTGTGACGAAGACGTTATTTAAGGACAATCAGACTGTGCCAGGGTACAAATCGCAAAATATACTACCTTGACGAGACTTGGGTGAATGAAGGACACGCGACAAGTATGGCGTGACACGACTTTTAAGACTGAAAGACAAGCATTTTTGCAAGGTATGTGTGCTGGTTGAAAAAAATCGCAGTGGAAGAGGCCGAAGGCCTTTCATTATAAACTTGTTTCAGCTTCATTGCTTATTCATTCAGTTTCAACTTGCTCAAATTCATTATAAACTTGTATTTTTGCATGCCTTCATATTCTTATTTGTATGATTTTATCTATCCTCCTGGCAATTATTATGACGTTTACTGCAGGTTTAACTTTGACGGGAAAGCACCGCCTGTGGCCTATGGCACAAAAGCATCAGCCAATTAGAATGAGAGGGGAAGGTAGTTGCACGCGGAGTGATACTTGTCTGCGGGGCAAGGTTATATGAAACAGAAATTAGAAATGTGAAAGTTATAAAGTTTGTATTGAAAAAAAAAAATACTTGAAGAAAAGAAATTAATATATTTGACTCTTAAAGTATTGGTAAAGCAGTTTGAAACATATTTTAAATAATGGTTATTTTTGTTTATATAGTGTGATATGAAGTAAATTGTCACATTCTTCATTCTTCGAACTCTACTCTAGCCATTGAAGGATGTGATCTGATTGCTATCTGATTTTGGCCAATCAGGACCGCCAGAATATTTTTCCCAAGTGGAATCATAGCAGCTAACCATGTGAGGGCTTTTTTCGCTTTACTGCTGTGAACACCTTTGTTGCGATGTTAGTCTAATGCCCGATTTCACCAATAGATGTTAAAATCGACGTTAACAAATGTAACGTAACAATCGTTACAGTGCTAACAAAACTGTTATATCTGTTGCATTTCACCAACCTGTTTTCTGAAAATGTTAACAAACTAATGTTAACGCCAAGAAACTTTACATATTAGAGCTATGGCTATGGATGAGTCGTATTACTTTCTGAACGTACTGCGATGCGCTTTTGTTTTCATTTTCGTCTGCACTGCAGTCTGCACACAGCTAAAAAAATGACGGATAAACAAAATCCTAAACAAAAGCCGTGAAACACATTTCTCATCAATGGAGAAAGAATTGTTAATTGAATAGGTGACGAAGTATAACGATATCGTGGAAAATAGGACGGATGCGGTGAATGTAAAAGGGAAAGATGTCACTTGGAAAAAATTGGAAACGAATTTAATTCAAATGCATGTATCAGTACTACAAGCACCAAACAACTTGTCAGTATTACGTAAATTTAAAACGAGGTGCGAGGGACAAGTAACTTGAGTGTTTCAAGACGGGTGGTAGTGTATTATCCACATAATTCAGTGAATTATAAAATCGCAAAGTTATTATTACTTGAAGCAAAGGCGAGATCGGCATATTCCTTTCTATGCATGTTCTAACTCTGTATTACGTAAATTTAAAACGGGGAGCGAATGACAAGTGACGAGTGACTTGAACGTTTCAAGACAGCAGGTGGACAGTGTATTATCCACATAATTCAGTGAATTATAAAATCGCAAAGTTATTAATACCTGCAACAAAGGCGAGATCGACATATTCCTTTCGATGCATGTTCTAACTCTGTATTACGTAAACTTAAAACGAGGAGCGAAGGACAAGTGACGAGTGACTTGAACGTTTCAAGACGGCAGGTGGACAGTGTATTTATCCACATAATTCAGTGAAATATAAAATCGCAAAGTTATTATTACTTGAAGCAAAGGCGAGATCGGCATATTCCTTTCGATGCATGTTCTAACTCTGTATTACGTAAACTTAAAACGAGGAGCGAAGGACAAGTGACGAGTGACTTGAACGTTTCAAGACGGGTGGTAGTGCGTTATCCACATAATTCAGTGAATTGTAAAATCGCAAAGCTATTAATATTTGAAGCAAAGGCGAGATCGCCATATTCCTTTCGATGCATGTTCTAACCTCTCTTGTACTTCCGCAGTAACCTTTATAGCAACTTGTTTGGACAGTCTATAGCTGTGTAGAACATTTTCTTCTGATAGATGTTCAAAATAATTTGTCCTCATCGGCCGTACTTTATTACGAATGCCATTTAGACGGTCTTAAATATAGCAAATCGACATCAGCAGCTGCGTTCACGCCCGCCATCTTGACTATTTACGATTGTTAAGGACTTAACAACAGAAATTTGTCTTGTTGTTTAACAAGAGCTAACACTTGTTGGTGAAATGTAATTTTTGTTATAAGTATTGTGAAACCCGTGTTAAGCCTTAACATCTGTTGGTGAAATCGGGCATAAGTATAACATGGACTATACTTCTACTACCAAGTTAGAGCATCGTCTCTCTCTCTCTCTCTCTCTCTCTCTCTCTCTCTCTCTCTCTCTCTCTCTCTCTCTCTCTCTCTCTCAGCTCTGCCGTATAAAACCGTTGAAATCGCTTTTGGCACGGGGTATGTGGTGGACGATGTGGCAGAAATTAACAGTCACAGTCATTTATAGTTTTCTGGGAACTCTAAATAATTCAGAAAATATCCTTGATGAAAATCTTTTCAAACACGAGTAGAAGAATGTTGCTTCATCATCTCTTTGGAATTAAATGGGAGATGTGGTGGCGCGTTTTAAAGAGAACATTGGAAATTTCACTCTTCTCTTTTTGTGATGGAATAGAGATTAACAAGTCTGGAAGAGATGTTGAAAGAATGCTCACGATACAGAATCTACGGCTGCAACTCCGGAAGTAACAGCAGAAATTCTAATGCTTAGAAAGGGGAATTTCTGGATTTTAAGCACGGCGTGATGGAGTTTTATATGCTGGTATTTATTTTGGATGCTATGCACACATTAACTGAGATTTAATCTATATTAATATTGTAAAGCACCTGGCATTTAATTTACTGAAAACAGTCTTTTTTTCAGTGATGCGAATTTTGACAGTGTTTTGTCTTTGTTTATAGTTGTGTTATATCCAGTATTTCATTTGAGGTTATAACATTTTATAAATATCCCGATGATGAGAGACATGTACACTCCCGAAACGTTGATATCTAATCATCTTTTCACCTGGCTGGCTGCCCGAGAAGAAAGTGAGCGTATTCTTCGCCAGGAAAGCTTCAGTTCTTTTACATAGTGGAGATGTTTGTGTAATGAAATGGAGTGAAAACCTTGGATTAACATTTATTCTAACTCTATAGTTGTACACACTGAAGTTCCCAGCAGCCAAAAGCTTTAATACTTTGCTTCCTTTGTTATTGTTGTGCAATTAAGTTCGTTAACAGGTTATGCCCATCGTAACTACATAAAGAGAGAAAAGTGCTAATATTGGAAATCATAACGTACATATAACAAGTGAGAAGATCACTTTTTTCATGCCTCTGTTACGTTTCATTTTCATTTTCAATTTCAATTTATTGCAACCAATAGATTATTTATATAATTCCTGGCATTGTCATTTAACATTAAACAATTACAATTAAAATATAACAATAATTGAAAATAACAATTACTTATAAATATTCATGTCATAAAATGCACAATTGATAAGGTAACTCTTTAACTCTTTAGTGAATTTGGAACCTGTTATTGGTATAATTGAGGATGGCAGTTCATTGTGTAGTACTTTACCAATCACATATGGATTTTTTTCAAAAAACTTCTTACTTTTCCCTTCCCTATACATACAATTTTTTGTTCTTGTGTTGTACGTGTGCACACTGCTATTGATCTTTATATTTGACTTATATCTGACTCTAAAATTATACAATGAGACCACAGTTAAACTTCTTTCTTTTTTAAATAGTTCCCTGAAAGAATCCCTGGGTTTTAGTGAGCAAACAATTCTTAGACACCTCTTCTGTAGTACTAATAACCGCTTCAAATTATCTTTATTCGTTGTGCCCCATAGTTCAATACCATAGTTGAAATGTGGATGGATGATTCCATAATAAATTAGTTTTAAATTTGGTTTTACCAGATATTAAGGCATATAGTTCAGCAAATAGATACCTTTGCTAATTTTATTAGATATATAATTTACATGCCTTGTCCACGATGAAGTTTTGTCTATATGTAGCCCTAGAAATGAGTGGTCGTAAGAGGTGTGTATTTTTTCACTTCCCATTTTAATTCTCATATTCCTGTATAAAAATTATTCATTTTAAAATATAGTATGCTTGTTTTGTTTAGATGATTAGTTAAGTTATTATTAGCAAGAAATTTGAGTATTATATCTGTACCTGAGTGTATATTAGCAATTAAATTATCGAGTGTATTTCCCCAACAAATAATTGATGTGTCGTCAGCATACGACACTGTTTTAATATTATTGATTACAATGTAAGTAATAAAGGCCCGAGCACCGACCCTTGTGGAACCCCGTATTGTACCACCGCTAACGAGGATTCATATTTTGTCTCTAATTTATTTGTTTTACATATTATTTCTGTACTTTGAATTCGCCCTTCCAAGTATGTTTTGATCAATTGACCATCAGTCCCCCTTATACCATAATTCCCCAATTTTTGAATTAATGTTTGACTATCAACGCTGTCAAAGGCCTTAGATAAGACCAATAAAATTCCGTTAACTTGATTATCACTTTCCATTTTGCTGCTTAATTCATCTATAAATTCTATTGCAGCAGTAGTAGTAGAGCGACCCTTTCTAAAACCATGTTGAGATTTAGACATGATTTTGTTTTTGTCGAAGAAACTGATGATATAGGCTTATGATAACTTATGATAGCTTATGATAACTTATACGTTGTGTATGTTAAGGGTTTCTGCATTATGTAAAACCTTGTTATTAAATAATTGGGGCCAATTATAAGGCACAGAACTTTAAAATGTAACGTAATACAACTACGAGAGTGGGCTCATAAGTCCCGGGCTTCACAATTAATTATTTTTCCTTTACTTCTCAACTCAATCTCCAGAGAGGCTAATACATTTGTCATATTGGTGTTCTAATGTAATTAAACCATCTCTGTAATGCGATTTATCATGCTCCTCAAAATAGCTGTTTACCACATCAATGACCCCATCCTTGCTGTGGAATCTTCGTCCTCCAAGACATATTTTAAGGTTCGGGAACAGGTGGTAGTCATTGGGTGCTAGATCTGGCTAATAGGGCGGAAGTTCAAGCAATTGGAACTTTAATTTGCCATTTTTCCCATTGCAATGACTGAACAATGGGCTGGAGCATTGTCGTGAAGAAACAAGACTTTTTCTTTGTCAAATGAGTTCATTTGCTTTTCACTTTGTAACGGTAGCCTTTGTCTGAAATGAGTTTTGTCTTCTGATCTGAGTATTAGTGAGCCATGAAATGACATTATAAAAATGATGAACGGTTGCTAGGGAAACAAAATCAATAATCTTGCTTGATGTGAAATGATGAAAAGTTTTGGATAGGAGAAGAAAATCAATAATCTTCAGAGATATATGTTCTGTAATCTTGTTTCATGATGATGGAGAAATGTCGCGGTGAATATAAAAGTTTTGTGACGGAAAATGATTAACCTTCAAAAGGAGATATTCTGTAATCTTGATAGTGATGAATGGAGGTGCATGAGTGATGAATTTTATGTAATTAATGGAAGATATTTATTAAAGAAGTAAGAATTTATCGACATGTTGGAGGTAACCTGCAATGATTGACTAGGAAAGAAAGTTCGAGTAAAATGTAATCCAGTTTATACAATTAATATATATAAATATATATATATACATATATTACGTAATTGAATTTATACAAAATTTTATTCACTTCACTCGAAATCACACCTGAAAACGAGAGATCTCATGTCTCTTATTTAATCAAACACAATCAAGAAACAACTCAAAATACAGTGAAGTAACCCTGTTATATCTGGCTTCCCGACGTGGGTCTTCCAAACAGTCAACGTGCATCCCATCTCCAACATAGAAATCTTGTTGCAACCTCATCACTCAAACGTTGTAGTAAGCTTAGGTATTAGTCACCAGTGATACCTTTACCCCTTTCCAAGTAATCAATAAAAATAATTCCCTGTACATCCCAGCAAACACTCTGAAGCAAATTTAATGGGTGGCGCACGATTCCACGTTCACGCTATAGTTTGAAGCAAATAGTGTTTAGCTCAGAGTAAAGCAATGAGGTTTATCTCAGGGTATGCGTGAGTATGTATGAGAAGGACAGTTTTAATGACACTGGAATGCGTTCAAACTGGTTTAATGCCTGCTTCTTTTTTATCATAACACCAAACTTGAAGTTGCCGACTAAGGGTTACCAATATCACTGTTTAGAGTCACTGTAGTTGGAATGCTTATTACTCGATAAAACTTAATTCGTTCTTCACGTGTATATATATATATATGAACCGACAAATATCTTCTGTTATCACTTCTGTTCTGCTGTGACCAAGAGAGAAGAAGAAGACTGCCGTAATCGGCTCCAAGCCACCAACTGAATTTCCACAGCTGCGCGTGGGTGTGTGTGACTTTCACTTTCTCGAAGTCCTTTATTCAACCAAAGATTCCATTTGTGACTATTTTGTCATGCCATTATGAAGGGTCCAAAGACTACCCTATTCAAACAAAGTCAAGTGCTGCCTTTAGAACTCTCCTAAGGACAATGTTTCTTACGTTTCTTTTGTTTAAATCAACTATTTACCCCAACTGCTATTCGACTCAGCTGCACCTGCACGTGTTGTAACAAAGAACCAACATTCCTTTGAAATCCATCATGATTCTTTACTTATTTCAATCCTTTAATTTCCGTATCAACTCGCCATAACCTTGTTATTTGACAAACTGGACGTTGCCCTTTTTTGAGTTGCTTCACCTGGCGCAATCCACAGTTTTAACTGTGATTTACTTTCTGGGGTGTAGTGATATATCCAAGTTTCATCCATGGCAATAAGCTGTCTCAAAAGTTCACTGGGATTTTTACGACGGAGCTCCAAATTCTTAACAGAAGCAGTGTTTGTGCAAGTTTTGATCAGGTGTCAACAAACGCAGCACCCATCTTGCTCAACTCAAGCTCAGAACATTACTTAAAATATTACCTGCACGTTCCTTTTATATGTTTAAAGTCTCTGCTATCTCAAACAATTTTAATCTGTGGTCTTTCAGTACTAAACGATGGATTCTTTTCAACGATCACTGGTGTTTTGACTTCCATAGGGTGTCCAGGGCGAGGCTCATAACTAGTGCTCGTACGTCCCATTTTAAACTCTGAAACGCACCTTTTAATCATTGTATGTGAAGAGGCAGAGTCTTTCAATGTACTGTCCATTTCGTTCTTGATTTCTTTAGATATTAAGCCTTTGAAATATAAGTACCTATTTAGTCACTGCTCGTTTTTCCAAATCTTAACTCTACACTTGCCTATTGACCTGTAACTATGGATACAAGCTAGTCTAGAGTTAAACTATATGATGCTATCCGTCAAACTGGCCCAGTGGCTCCATCTCTGTGAGAGGCCCATGACTTATTATCGGTCTTCTTATTTAAAAATGACTAGATATTCCGTCCGAAGATTCTTCTACCGCCAAAGAATGATTGATGTTTAAGGCTATGCAGCATTTCAAGAACTGGGGGGGGGGGCCTTCCATCGATATTTCACTTTAGCGTGAATATCAGAGAATTTTTGACTCGTTAGGAAAAGCCGTGATTATGCGTAATTACAAGGGGAGCATTAACCACATACATCATCTAGATCACGGTACGATAATTTAACTAATGAACGGTTGCAGGGAAATGAAATGAATTAAATCATCAATTTGATTAAAAAAGCTAACCGTGTAAAATAGGGTAAGCCAGGAGTTTGTAGCTCCACATACCGCTAATCAATAATGCTCACAACCAAACAGTATTTACCTACCTATGTTTTAGTGAGGAATTTATAATGTATATTACTTTAGGTTTGAAATGGCCATGAGAGTAATGCTCGTAACGTAGGGGAAAAAGTAGAAACGTCTGAATTCGTGTGTTCATATCATTACAATCACAAGTTTAGAGTAAAGTCTTACAGGCGCATATAAATATGAGTAGCTGGCATGCTTAATTTGTAAGATTACTCACTCAGACACTCACAGATATAAAATTAGCTCCAAAAAATAACTTCAGTCTCATGAATTTACTTAAGAAACCTTTAAGCAACACCATCGATAAATTAAAATTATCTTGAGTATACCAAATACCATGTAACAACTGTGATTCATACTATATTGGAAGAACTAAGAGAAGTCTTAAAACTCGTCAAACGGAACACTTGAGAAACATAAAACTTAAACAAATAGAAAAATCCGCAGTTGCCAATCACTTCTGGAAATGCAACCATGAAATTGGTCAAAGTATACAACTATTAAAGCATGTAGAAGCTGTTAATGAACTGGATATTTGAAAAAAAAAATATATTCTAAACAGAGAAAAAGAAAACATTTTGTATTTTGAGATACCAGCATTGAATAGTGTTCTACAATTTATTAAACAATTTAATCAAGTCAACACCGATGTAGCTCAATTACTATGAATAATATAGATCAAGTTAAAATTAACCCAGATTTCAACCAATCTAGGTTACCTAGGAAGCAGATGGAAGAGAAAGTACATCTACTTCAACAGACAACGGGTAATCAGGATATTGTTCCAGAAACTGAGATAGAAGAAGAAGTATATTTGCCACAACAATCCAAAAGTTCAACTTCTTCACACCCAGAGATGAAGAAACTCCAACCTGTCAATACCACAGGTGACAACCAATCATCTGTATCCAGCCCCAATGTTCCAGTCCCAAATGTTGGTATTAAAAATCAGGAGATCTTCAAGAGGAGGAGCCTTAATTTTCTTGGAGAGCCAAGTGTGCGTTCGCCGACAGTAGTTGGAGCAGCACCCACTGATGATGGTATGAAGCAAAGACCGTAAAGCGTTTTTAAAAAACACTCAGAGTGAGTAATCTTACAAATTAAGCATGCAGCTACTCATATTTATATAAAACATAACTCACTTTTAACAACTTGACAAGTCTTCTTTAAAAAAATCTTACAAGCCTAATTCAGCGCTGGACTGTGAAACGCTTTCCATTGTTTAACAGTTAAATTTACTTTGATAGAAAGCATTTAGCCATTCTAATACACCTGTAAACCGTGTTAGGCACAACGAGGATTTCTGAGTTCCAACTACAGTTATACATGATACGGCTATTTCAGTAGATTATTGTACGATATTGTAAATCTCTGAGCCTTGTTCCTAACGCCAGGGATAAAAAAACTGTTGAAATAACTGTTTTTGACAGCAAGGGCTAAAAATAAAACTTTAAACAACAAGATACGAACGAAATGTTATATTTGTTCGCATTGATTCCACAAAATGTTAGTGACACTCCATTTTACCTATGTATCAACTTTTTTGTTGGTAGTTTCCTGTTACAGACAGAAACGCTGAAAACCAATGCAGACAAACAGCGTCTATAAATAAAATCTGTACCTACCTTACCAACTCTAGTTTCAAGTCCAATAGTATTTGCACGTGTTTAATTCATGGATTTGATTTGATCAGCTGTTGCATTTTATTATGCAATTTTTTTTTTCATTTATGACGATTGCACTATAAGTTTACAATTGAAATCACTGTACTTCAGTTTATCGCAATGTCCAGTTAAATCTACGAGGGCTGTTCAATAAAGAATGATCATAATTTTTTTCACTAAAATTCAATATTATATTTTGTTAGCTTAATGTGAAACAAACACGGTGTAATAGATTCATTGTTGGTACTCCTGGTTCCCGCCTGTGAGAACCAAGCAAGTTCAGACATGTTCAGTATCGCCTACCACTGCAATGGAGGTAACATGCACTTAAAGTTGATGTTAGAGGAAGATCCGGAGGTTCTTTCAAACGTAATCACCGATGAAACTTGGCTACATTACTTTGATCCTGAGAGCAAACAGCAGAGCTCAGTGTGGAAATCTCCTTCATCACCAACCCCCAAAAAAGCAAAAGTGATTGCTTCTGCTGGCAAAGTTTTGGTCATCTCATTCTTTGATATTCATGGAATGGTTTATCAGCATGTTGTATCTGCACACACACACACATCAGTAACTGGACAATACTACAGGGATGTCCTGGAAACATTGCAAGTCCCTATCAGGCGCCAAACACCACATTTCCGTGAAGCAGGCTGGATGCTGTACCATGATAATGCGCGGCCGCATATTGCCAATTTGCTGAATATTTTGCAAAAATCAATGTGAAGTGCATCCCTCACCCTTCCAATAGTCCGGATTTAGCTCCATGAGACTTTTTTCTATTCCCTAACTTGAAGAAACGCCTTCGTGGGAGGCATTATCCATCATCAGAAGCAGTGGTGAAGGCTGCGGAGGCGATTTTGAATGATCTCTCAAAAAATGGTTTCCAGCACGTCTTTGAAGCCTGGCAGAAACTCTGGGACAAGTGCATCGCATTCAGGGGAGACTATTTTGAGAAGGACCATCAAAATTATGAGGATGAGTAAAGGCTCGTTGTAAAATAAAAAAAAAGTGATTATTCTTTATTGAACAGCCCTCGTATGTTGGCATCGCTCTTGCCATCATTGATCTAAATGGTTATATTTTGAATCCATTACTTGAATGATGGATAAAATGTCGGCAGGTACAAATGTGGATGAAATGGATTTCCAAAAGCGGGAGGAAATTGTAGAAGCTGCCGAAAGGTAAAACATTGAAATTACTTCCCCATGTAAATAAATAAATAAGCAAAAACATATATAATATAATATAGAGAGTACACAAACCATCTATAAGTCACGCTCCACGCTTTTTTTAAGTTATTCCACTTATATCCCATCTTTAACAGCATTGATCATATCGGATGCCTTTTTACCTATGGAATATATTGCCTATGGGAGTTAGTGTTAAGTCGTGAATCGCAAATTTATTTTTTAAACTTCTTACTATTACAAATTCCTGTGGTCTTCAATATTATCCAATTAACCAATAAATTAAAACATATTCTCTTTTTAAAATTAAAAAATTAATTTTTGTAATAGTCAATACTAATAATTTAACTATTTTAGCAAAATTAAGTGCAACAGATTTATTTATTATACAATTTATCATTTATTATACAATCCAAATTAAATATGAACGTTTAGGAAGTCGAAGTTTATTAATTAATAAGGAACAAATACTTTAACACGAATTCTAATTACATCAGAAGATGAAAATCATTCACGAACTATTCCCAGAATTGGTGTTACGGCTGATGCTACTCCCTTGTTTATCAAATTTAATTGAAATAAGTAAGAAGCAAATAAATTGTAATCAGTTTCGATCGTACAGCTGTCATTTAATTTCTGTGGGTTTTGTGCATTAGATCTCACACACTCACATTCATACTTAGGAGGATAGAGAATACTCTTGGCTACAGAAAAATTCCTACCTCCTTGCTGGGGAATCGAACCCGGTATCCCTTACATAACGGCAGTTGCTGTTACAACTCAGCTACGGGGTCAGCCCGCATATCTGTCTTTCGCGTCTTCGGCGTCATTTGTTTTAGTTGTACACAAGCCTTTTTTAATGATTATTTTATACGTTTCGTAGCAGTCTAAAATAGTGTATGCCACTATTAAAATGACACTTGTATCACAGATAACTATATAATTACTGAATCTACGAGGTAAGTTCCGGACCTCACATAGAGATGGCCCCACTGGGCCAGTTTGACGGATAGCATGACATAGTTTAACTCTAGACTAGCTTGAATCCATAGTTACAGGCCAATAGCTTGCTTAGTTTTTGAATTAGCATTTTAAACAAGACAAGTAAAGGTTTCACTAAAATGGAGGATTTGTAAAATCGAGCAGTGATTAAATACTTACATTCCAAAGGTTTAATGACTAAAGAAATAAAGTAGGAAATGGACAGAACATTGAAAGGCTCTTCCCCTTCATATGCAATGATTAAAAGGTGTGTTGCTGAGTTTAAGGTAGGACGTACGAGCACTAGTGATGAGCCTCGCTCTGGACGCCTTGTGGAAGTCAAATCTCCAGAGATCATTGAAAAAGTTAATCGTTTAGCACTGGAAGACCAGAGATTAAAGTTGTTTGAGATACCAGAGGCTCTAAACATATCAAAAGCACATGAAGGTAATATTCTAAAAACAGTTTTGGGCTTTCACAAGGTCTCTGCAAGATGGGTGCCGCGTTTGTGTATACCTGATCAAAAGTTACAAAGAAGAACAGTTTCTGTTAAGAATTTGGAGCTGTACCGTCAAAATACCAGTGAATTTTTAACATGGCTTATTACCATGGATGAAACTTGGATATATCACTACACCCGAGAAAGTAAATCACAATCAAAACAGTGGATTGCGCCAGGTGAACAAACTCCAAGAAAGCAAATTCAATTTTGTCAGCTAGCAAGGTTATGGCGAATATTTTCTGGAATGCACAGCGCATTTTTTGTTGTTATTTACGTCCTCCAACGTTGTCATATCGGACGATGAATGGAATGGGTGAAATGATGCTCAAATGAGTCCGGGGTCCATGGAGCTTAGAGTTACCCGACATTCGTCTTTCAGGATAAGGGAAAACCGCGCAAAAATCCTTATCCAGGTAACCCACCCTGACCGAGATTCGAACTCGGGACCTCTTGAACGTGAGGCAGACATGCTACCACTACGCTACCGAGGCGGGCACAGCGCATTATTTGTATTGATTACTTGGAAAAGGGAAAAGTACCACTGGTGACTATTACGTAATCTTACTACAATGTTTGAGTAATGGGGTGAAAAGAGAAAGACTTCATGTGGCAAGAAAGAAAACCTTGTTTCTTCAAGACAATGCTCTGGCCCATTGTTCAGTTATTGCAATGGGAAAAAAGTGCGAAGTAAAGTTCGAATTGCTTGAACATCCACCCTCTTCGCCAGATCTAGCATCCAGTGAGTACCACCTCTTCCCGAAGCTCAAAAACTTCTTGGAGGACAAAGATTTCACAGCAACGAGGTCAGTGATGCGGTAAACAGGCGTTAGCAGTGTCGATGGTTTCCTGGTGGAACTGTCACAAGCAGTAACAGGGTTTACGATGCGTGTTTATAATAGAAAATAGAACAGCTTTTATTTGTTAATATTCACGGTGTTTTCTTGCAGCTGTGGGCAAAAGCTTTTAACGTATCTGGTTTTGTAACAAGCAGTGAAGTAGTTTTATATTCACTGAAAATATTCCGGCTATTAATGGGAATATGCGTGAAACACCAAGTAATACACATTTGTGCATTTTTCTGTTTTATAACGAAATATAAGGACGAAGAAATCCGGGAAGGCCCAGGCAAAGATAGATTTAGACCGAAACAGGCTGAAGGGCCTAATACTTGTTAGGCAGAAGAAGATAACGAAATAAGTTTGAAGTTGCACCTAAGTATAAACTATATTTTGGAACTATGGTGCAATAATTCAGTATTGTATATGGAAAGAAAAAACAGCAGTCGTTCTGAATGTCTGACCTTTTAAAGGGATTCCGGTTTCTATGCCCGACATAGGTTTTGATCTGAGCTATTTGTGAAATATTTTAGCGACATTGAATGGTCATATTAAAGCAGCACATCTTGCAAAATGAAATTATGCTCAAAAGAGCTTGCTCTTTAATTGGAAGGTTAATGAAAGAGGTTGTTTGCAGCTGAAAGCTGGCGAAAACACGTCCGCGTTGTTTTGCACTCATTAGAGATTAAGAATTGATCCCTCAAAAACAGCAGCTCTTATCGATTTAAGATGTTTTTTTCTCAGAGATCCGAAAGGAGTACAGCTAATGGCATAACTGAATTCTTACACATGAATGAACACGGTCAGCAGGATCATTATGACATAGAGCAAGAAATGCTTGAAAATGTTCCACTTCATTTAATGATCATTCTTTCTAGAATATTTTAATTGGGCTTAGAATGAATGCTCTGGCTGAAAGATGGAGAATACAATTCATATGTCAATGAACGTGGTTGTCACAACTTCGTTAGCGCTGAGTATTCAGAATGATTAAAACTGCCTTCATAATGCGGTGACAACAATGCAAGAATGATGATGCCACTAATATAATAATAGTTAATTGTATCCCCTACAATTTACCTACATACGTATTTTTACGTATAACAGTCATTCATCTTTCTCCACTTATATGAAGTACATCTGCTGACTGTTGACATAAGAACTTCATTTAATCTTCTGAACTGTAAAGTAAATTCCAAGCAAACTCTTGCTATACCACAGTTAAATTACTCTGAATGTATGTATTTTATGATAAAATGGAGAGTAAACTTGTTTTTGTTTGTCTATGTATAAACAACATAACTTCATTATGGTTTTAGCATGCATGACAAATATTTTAATATAGTTCTTGCCATTAGAAATGAGAGTAATCGTTCTTTTTTAGAGACAGCTTCTATCGATCCATTTCAAATTAATGCATAATATGTGGTTTCCAAATAAGCGCTTCAAAATAAGTTAAGTAGTCCACGAAGGCATAAACATAACAACAAAATATAGATTAATACAAGAAGAATACCTACACATAAAAAAGTAGCTATATCCAACGGTTTCAACCCAAATTTAGTAGACAAAACAGTTAACAGACTCAACAAAGCTAAGAAAATAAAAGAAACCACCACCCTAGAACCTACAGGAGAAAAAGAGAAAAAACTTTTTAAAAAATTCACCTTCCACCCATCAGCCTATAACAAATTCCAAAAAATCTTCTCAAAACACAACATAACTCTTGCACCTCAAAATAGGTTTAATATCAGAAATTTGTTAAAAGGCCCTCCCAAAAATTCAATCACTACCAAAGAAAAACCAGGAATCTATGAGATCAAATGTGAAACTTGCCCTAAAATTTATATAGGAAAAACAAAAAGAAATATTAACATCAGAACTAAAGAACATCTAAGAAACATTAAAAATCAGAAACAGAAAAATCAGCAGTGGCTTTTCATTTTTTGAATACTAGACATGACATCAACTTGGAAACATCTCTAATAAAATATGTTAATCATCCCATAGACCTTTCCGTATGGGAAAAAATCTTCATTAACAAAAATCGTCATAGAGTCATGAATTTTGAAGCTCCACCACCGGACATCTTTGACAAGTACATCACGCCATCTATTGACAAAACGGAGAAAGAGGAAACCACTACAACTTGCACTAGTCGAGTATCAGCTGATGATAGGAGCGAGAGCTCTTGAAACATGTCCTGTGAATAAACAGTGTGAGTGAAGCAATGTGTCAATATCTTCTCGATTCACTTTTGTATTAATTTGTGCTTCACTGTCCCTACGCTTCTTCCAAGTTTATACTTTGAAAATATAGATTATTTGACCGATTCGATTCTGTACGTTACCTATTCGTTTCGTTCCAGGGTATGAAAATATGACATCCTGTAAACTGCAGTCAGGGGCGGCCGGTGAGGCAGTGTATTGACGGTGCCTAAATAAATGAATAAATAAACGTATTAACAAATAAATAAGGGTTGTTAAAATATAAATATGTGTACCAATTTTGAACCATTTAGGTATTATTATCAATAATCCATCCTATTTTATAATATACTGTACCAAACAGAACGTACAGGGAAACTGAAATAGATATTTAATACATCCGTACTCTTGTTACGCACAGGTGTAACGAGTACAGTAGCAGTTTGATAATACAGTTCATGGAGAATGTGATATGAAGTGTCGCGACAGAGACAGCGGACCTAAGTCCCGTGCTTTACTGCACTCTAACGGATGAAGCGTAAGTTATGCGCCAGAGAAACCTCGCCACCACCTTGTCCCATAAGAAGCCGTGTATAAGCAGACATCCTAGCCCTTAACACAGGCGCCTACGGAGAGAACACTGAGAAAAACCCCGACCTGTTGTAAACCTCCAATCCGTAGCCCTCCCTCGTCACATATCCTATCATATGAGGTGTTGAGTGCCGGGAGGGCTCAACGAAGTACTTAACGGGCAAGTACCGCCTCAACTGACATCGTAACTATCAGCGTTACAGCAGTAAAGAGGAACCAGCTCTTCTCACGTGATTTACTCCACGTGGAGAATATATTGAGTTGTTTCTGATTGTCTAACGTTGGTTATAAGTTATTCCTACTGGTGAAAGCAGGGTAGCGATGAGCTCTACTCCAGGCATTAAATATGGTCAAATCTCTCTGCTCGACATTTCCAATTTTCCTATCTTCTCTCTCACTACATACCTATCCTCCCTCCCCTCCGAGATTGTGACTCTGTAGCTTCATAAACATTAAATAAAATTTCCTTTTTCTGATTTGCTAATGAATACTAAGGCAATGAAATGTTCAACAGTACACAACTTGTCCATGCTTTTTATATTTGCAATGCGATTAGTACTGAACTGTTTCTATATATGTTCGGTTTAGGTACATGAGTAATGGTAGGGGAAATTGGTAACAAATTCTATCTTATTGAAAAGAAGTCATCAACAGAACCGCCAGGAAATATGCATATAAAGTTTCGTTTGCAATAGTTTTCAAAATACTGAGAAATAATTGCATTATTTTGAATTCCTTTGTTACACTCGCCATTTTTGGAAGTAATTAAGGTGACATATCTGCTTTGTAAGTGTTATCTAACAAAGGTACATGATGTACTACAATTTATAGCAATCAGTTGGAACTGTTCTGCAAGCAGTGTTGGCTTTGAGTAGCCAATTTTGCATATTGTCACACCCTACATTAGAATAGATTTAATATTTATTAGCTTTGGGGGGGGGGGGGGAATCCGTAGCGGTAGAGCTAAACCATCTCAACAAACACTAGTTACACCACGCGGTAGGGTGGACATGTTATTTTACTGATAACTAGCTTACCTGCATGGTCGTGAAAGGTGGAAGGTCCAGCGAAGGAAAACTCACAAATGCATTTTAAAAAGAGGTTTAATAATTCCAGACAACTTACATTCAATGAGGCTTGTGTTCCGGAGGGTTGCTACAAACACATCCTCTCACGCTGGTGGCGGCCGCTCGTCTGGGGGAAGAGGATATGCCATCCCCCCTCCCCAGCGCAGCCAACGAACAAAGTTAAGCCAGTCGCCAGGTCTGACAACCCATACAGGGTTGCCACACCTCCCCCCGGACCACAAGCTGTTGACCCAGGGTCAACAGAACAATTAATAACAAATGAAAAGAAACTCGCTCGAGTGATGGAACAAAAAAAATTAGCATACAAACATCACAAACAGTATTATACACATAAATCTTGTCTCTTGACGTTACACATTCGTTTCTTTACTCCAGTGTCTGTCTATAACTTTAATTAAAAAGCCCTAAAAGAAAAATAAATGAAGTTCAGCACTTTTCACCACTACTGCACCAAGCAAAAAAAGTTTCACAACCTGCCTGAACAGTACATTCCATTCCCACTGGTCTCACAAATGTAATAAAAAAACTTGAAGCTTGCACTGCAGTCACTGATGAATAAAGACCACTGAATTGAGCACAATTGTACTTGCTCTACACTGAATAACAATGTGGGGCATTAATAGTTCTTCTGCCCCGAACACAGGTACGAAGTGACAGCACTAATAGCTGCCAAAGCTCTGACGAACAGTGGTCATAAAGGGCGGACCAGAGCCCGATGACACAAGGCAGTGTGGCAGGTTTAGCACTCCCATGGTGCAAACAGTTCGGTAGGAACAGTGTGGTGCAAATAGGGCTGGCTTGATACGTATCATCATACTACAACATTATTTCCAAAAATATAAGTGTACGTCAATTACAGAAGACAACTACATCATTAAAAACAAACTTCACTTCTGAATAATAATAAATAATAAAAAAAAAAATAGGTACACCCCATCTGGGTAGCAAGATACATGATAACACTAAGATAATTTCCATCACTCGGCAATATATAGAGCTTACAAATTTTGACAAGATAAATCAAATAATCTTCACAATATAATCTTCACAAAAGAATACATAAAACGTAGGAATGTCACAATCAAGACTTTACAAAAACCCCTTAGGGTAGAAATAATACAATACACACAGCACAAAATAATTTGACCTTCCAAAACATTGAATAAAAATATTACACATTTTCAAAATACCAAAACTTACAATTAGAGGGGTACCCCAAAATATTACACGTGGCCATAAACTTTTTAACAAAAACTGACGTGTACACTTAAACAAAAATGAGCTCAGTTTTTCTCTTTGTTTTACCATTATAATTTCAATCATATTTATTATGTGCGCGCACTACTTAATATCATCAGTACTACTACCTTTCAAATCAACAAAACTACTTACAATCTACCAACATCAACATTTTGCATGCCAACAAAACTACTGTCACATTACTACACCAACAAAAAAAAAAAAAAAAAAATCGTTCTACAACACAATACATAGAACAAAACTGAAAGAAAAATTAAGTTCTGGGGCCTCAAAATTTCACATCCTAGATACACAAAAGAGAAAATATAGTATCATGTCTTAGCCTATTCTAAAAACTTTTGTATACATTGAAGGGTACTTTTGCTTTTCAACATAAAACTTAGAATTCAATAAACCATTAAAGCATACTGGTAATCACACAACTCCAAAATATATATCACTCTTAATCCAAAACAATTTTATCAAAATGTTCAAACTATTAGCATCCTGCAATAAAGAGACAAAGTAAACATCTGTACTAGTAATGTGCTATCTCACAAATACCTGGTAACTATGGCGAGGATGACAAACAGAACATCCCCAGGTCTCAGCTTCATAACAGTCATTCACAGACCTCTCTGTGATTCAGGTTTTCCTCATCATCTTAGCATGCACATTTCAGCACCAATGCTAAACAAAACTCAAAAATACACTTAATTACTTGCATCGATAAGCACATTTCAGCCATTTTATCGAGCCTAAAACACTGGATTAACGGGCACATTACAGCAACCCCATTAACCAGATAAACTTTACCTCTACATCTTTCACATAATCACACATAATTTCATTCATCCTTCTTATCGAGGTAGCACAGCACTATTCCAAAATGTAAACTTAAAATTAATAAACAAAATTTCAATTTTCTAATCATTGCAAAATTTATCATAAAATGAGGTTATTCAACTCAAAACAGTTATTAGGGAACATATACTTTTAATATATATCAAATAGAATGGTGAAAATTTTGTAGTTTCCTGAACAGAAGAATTGTATGAAAAAATCACATATGGTAAAACATTAGACCAATTGCGCTGATTTGAATCCACAAAATGACTAAGACAATTTAGTAAAGTCTGGTTAAATCGTTCAGTAAGGCCGTTGCATGCAGGGTGGTATGAACTAGTAAAATGAGGGGAAACTGACAAAGCTTTCAAGAGTTCCTGGGTTACTTCACTCAGAAAGACACTACCACGATCAGACAGTAACATGGCAGGGGCCCCATGCCTGCAAATAATCTGATGTAAGATGAACTTAGTAACCTGGGGAATGGTAGCCAAAGAGAGAGGGGCAGCTTCAACCCACCTAGAAGCATATTCTGTAGCAACTATGATATACTTATGACCCGACGTAGAACGAGGCAAAGGGCCTAACAAATCTATTCCCCAACGTTCTCCAATAAAGTTAACTGGAATAGGCTGCAAAAGACCAGCAGGTTTTTGATTCTTAGGTGCCTTCCTAGACTGACAACTTGGACAAGTTTTCACAAAATGCTCAATATCTTTTTTCATACCTATCCAGTAGTATCTTGAATTAATCTTACTAAAAGTTTTAGACAAACCTAAATGACCAGATAGTGGATCATCATGACATGAGGACAAAATTTCATGCTTTAACACCTCAGGAATGACTAGTAAATGCAAGGGACCAGTAGAACCCGAATTTTTCCTGTACAAGACATCACTTTTGAAAATATAGGTAGAAGCTTGACGTTGAACCTTAGCAGGAGCAGATTCAGGATCCTTAAGGGCATTAATAATTGGAGTCAGAACTGGATCATCATTTTGTTTCTGAGCAACCTCAACTGGTGATAGCAAACAGGTAATTAGCTCATCAAGTTGTTCAATTTGATGCTCTTCAGGCTGTAACACAGGGAACCTTGACAAAACATCTGCGTCATTATGTTTCTTACCAGATTTATAACATATATCATAATCAAATTCCTGTAACTTTAGACTCCATCGAGCCAACCGGCCTGTCAAATCCTTTAAATTGTTCAGATAACAAAGGGAGTGATGGTCTGAAATAACATGCACTTTATAGCCATACACAAAAGTCCTGAAATGTGTTAAACCAAAAACGATTGCCAAAAGCTCTAACTCTGGTACACTGTAATTTCTTTCACATTTTGACAAAGTTCTAGAAGCATATGCAATAGGTCTAAGATTATCATTTACTTTCTGTAGTAAAACACATCCTATTCCTAGACCACTAGCATCAGTGTGTAATTCTGTATAGGCTCCAGGATTATAATGAGCCAACACAGGAGCAGAAACAAGAGAGTTCTTTAACTGCTGGAATGCTGTTTGCTGATCCGGGCCCCAAATAAAACTTTGACTTTTCTTGGTCAGCTGAATCAATGGATGGGCAATGTAAGAGTAATTCTTAATAAATTTCCTGTAGAAATTGAACAAACCCAAAACTTTTCTCACGTCTCTAACATTCTTTGGGCGTGGTAGTTCTTTGATCACTGTAACACTCTCAGAATCTGGGGAAATTCCATCTTTAGATACTTCAAAACCCAATAACTTTATCTTTTCCATAGCAAAGAAACATTTCCCAGGTTTCAGTTTAAAATTATGCATTTCCAAACGTTGAAAAACAGCTTCTAAGTTTTCTAATAATTGTTCAAAAGTTTTGGCAAAAACAACAATATCGTCCAAATATGCTAAAGCTTTCTTAAATTTCAAGTCTCCTAACAATTTCTCAGCAACAAAACTGAAAAATCTTGGTGCATTAGCAAGCCCAAAAGACAAACGTTCAAATTCATACTGCCCTTCATGAGTAACAAATGAGGTATACTTTTTACTATTCTCCTCTAAAGGAATTTGAAAGTATGCTGACAACAAATCTAAGGAAGCAAACCATTTAGCTTCTCCAAGGTAACTAAGGAGGTCATCAATAAGAGGCAAGGGAAAGGCTGAGTTTACTGTAACCTTATTCAGTTGACGATAATCTACACAAAACCGCATAGAGCCATCTTTTTTCTTTACCAACACCACAGGTGATGACCAAGGTGACTGAGAATCTCTAATAATACCAGCATTTTTCATTTCCTCTACTTGTTGGGAAATAATCTCTTTCTGCTTATGAGCTACCCTATAGGGTCGTTGCTTAATAGGTTTTTCATCCTTTACCTCTATTTTAAATTCCGCTACATTAGTTGAGCCTAAATCTTGCAATGAAGTGGCAAAAACATGTTCATATTTTAACAACAGATTATGAAGATCTGACTTTTGAGCTTCAGTTAAGTTGGTATTAACATTAAATTCAAACTTTGGAGCGTTCAATGGAGTAACATCCTTAGGTGAAACTGAGTTACTTTGAACAAATGCAACTTCATGAGCATTAGCTAATACAGTTTTAGCAAAAAGTGTTTGAGGAACAGCTGAATTATTATGTACTGGTATCACAAAGTCCTTTGAAGATTTGCAAACTACAGGTGGAATAGAAATATTCTTCTTATGCATAATACTGGTAGAAGGCTCGAACATAACCTCATTTGTAATATCAGCTGAAGGCTGCACTGCCACAAAACAAGTAGTAAATGGTGGCAATTTAACATCTTTTACAACAGAAACTTTATTAACTATCTGTACCTCATCGTTCAATGGAATCACAGCAATATCTGTAAAGGGACCACCACATGTTGTTTCAAAAGGAATGTGTACCATTTCTCCCTCATGAGTTTGAATCTTAACTTCTGCACAAGAATAATCAATGGTAACTTTATGTGAAGTTAGAAAGTCATTACCCAAAATGAGATTATGTGCCAAGTCTTTTACCACTAACACATCTTCCTGAAAAACAAAGTCATTAATTTGAAATTTCAAATTTGTTTGATAAGGCGCATCTAATAACTTGTTACCAGCTGTTTTAAGCAAAATCTCGACAGGTTTCATTTTAGAAATGTCATTGATATGAGCTGCATTCACAATGCTAACTGCACTTCCTGTATCCAACAAAATTGGAATTTTTGACTCCCCAATGGACCCCAAAATTTGCAAAATTTGACCTGGAAGAGAAACAACATTAGACACAGGTGAACTTACTTTGGGTACCTCTAGGTTATGTCGTTGGAGGCTGGGCCTCTCGAGTTTTTTTGAAGCAGATGGTGAAGTCCAGCAATTACGTGCCATATGACCACGCTTGTTGCAATTGTAACACACAATAGGTGCGTGCTGTCTCTTTTCATGATGTCTTGGAGGCTTAAGTGGAGGTGGCTGCACAGTAGATGCAGCAGCAGTGAATTGAGACTGAAGCTGTTGCATTTGGGTAGCAAGTTTAGTGACCTGTTCACTCAATGTGGAAACAACATTAATAACTGGTTCAGAGTGATTTACACTTTCAAACCGTGATAAAACAGGTGCAGATGACACAGGTGGAGAAGTGTAAGTTGATGTTTGTGCTTGTACTAAGTGTTGTCTATGTTGCACATAAAAATTAGCTTTATGAACGCTTTTAATAATTTGTAAAACCTCCTCAACTGTTTGTGGATTTAATGGGAGCAAAGCTTGCACATACTGAGGTTTCAATCCTTTCAATAAGTTTTTTACCTGCTCCATTTGTGTCATTGCAGCGTTAACTTGGTCACACAAGGATAATACATCATAAATGTAATCTAATACAGGTTCATTTTCTAATTGTACCCTCTGCCTAAGTTTAATTTCCAACAATTCATCTTGATTGGACATTTGAAAAGCTGCCAAAAACTGTTGAGTTAGAAAATGCCAATCATGCTCAGGGTGTCTATGGCAAAAAGTTCGGTACCACAGTGCTGCTGTGTCTCGCAAGTAACATGGGAAAAACTTCAACTTTTGTACATCTGACCAACCATTTGCTGTAGAAACTAAGTTAAATTTTCTCAAAAATTCTGAAGGAGATATCAGTGCTATCCTGTCAAAACAGGGTGGATCAATAAAAGGCCGAGAAACTTGCATTGTCTGAGTCTGATTAACATTAGGTGCCATGGATACTTCTAAATTACTAGGTACATGTGCACTTTGATTAGCTAAAGCAGAAGTCGAAGCTATTACATCATGTGAATCCATTGTAACTGGCACATTGGATGATTGCCGCGTTTTCTTAGGCATTTTGACTTACTTTTAAGTAACACTGGACACCAGAATAAAATAAGCAGAATTACCAACTGGAATGAACACAAAAATGAAGTGCATCCTTCACAAAAACACCAAAAAGAAACTATTTACTTTGAATTTTACTGCCAAAACTCACACAGCGTCCCTTGAAAATCAACACGTGACCACGTGGTGTCCATTATCAATTTCCATGTAGTTATAAAAAAAATTTTAGCACAATATTATGAAATAAGTTTACTATTGAAGAAATCAAATAAAAAACAGACCAAAAGTTAAAGGATTACGAGACGATGACCAGATTAGAATTTCTAACTAATTGAACACCACGCGGTCGGCCATGTTTCCTCCATCTTTCACCACCGTATACATTCAAATTTTTTTCATAAAAACCGGACTAAAGCAAGGAGAAAAAAAAATTTTGAGATCTTACCCGCGTCTCCACCAATATGTCACACCCTACATTAGAATAGATTTAATATTTATTAGCTTTGGGGGGGGGGGGAATCCGTAGCGGTAGAGCTAAACCATCTCAACAAACACTAGTTACACCACGCGGTAGGGTGGACATGTTATTTTACTGATAACTAGCTTACCTGCATGGTCGTGAAAGGTGGAAGGTCCAGCGAAGGAAAACTCACAAATGCATTTTAAAAAGAGGTTTAATAATTCCAGACAACTTACATTCAATGAGGCTTGTGTTCCGGAGGGTTGCTACAAACACATCCTCTCACGCTGGTGGCGGCCGCTCGTCTGGGGGAAGAGGATATGCCATCCCCCCTCCCCAGCGCAGCCAACGAACAAAGTTAAGCCAGTCGCCAGGTCTGACAACCCATACAGGGTTGCCACAATATTAGTAGGAAGTTTTCATGAAAATGGAAAGAAAAAAAGTATTTCGCTTAAAGACAGGCCCGTAAAAAAATGTCGTTACTCGTATAGCGCTTAGACTGCATAGAAGAATTAATGAAAGTGGTCGGAAGACACTTGACTTTTAAGGAGTGAAAACTCATATTTAAAGTGGTGATTCAACGTGCATGGAAGCGCGAGTTTGCAAGAAACTTCCAACACCCGTGACAGTTATTACGTGACTTTGTGATACGTTTGACATGTGTAGTACCATTTATGAAGTGCACAAGGAAAGATCCAGAAGACTTCCTATAGCTATAAATTCAACTATGGTCTTAGACAAGTTTGTGATGTCGCTTAAGGAAGTCTACTGCACAATGTGCTCATAAGGCATTTCGAGTTTACAAGCATTCAGAAATGCGCTGAGTGGAAAATGTTGTTGTTGTTGTTGTTGTTGTTGTTGTTGTTGACTAATGGCACCGGGGATTAGTTGATTTGCATCATTTCCCCCCTAGCTTCACAATATAAAGCCTGTAGGTTCCCACTTTTGAGACCATTATATTTGTCCAAATGGTGTTTGTTCATGATGACATCCTCTTTACATATAGTACATTTGGATGTAGGTATGCAGTGTATTTTATAAAGGTGTTCTGCAAGACAATCATGGCCAGTTTCCATTCTAAATAGTTTTTGTATGCCAGTTTTGTCTCCAATGTTCTTATAATCCTTGTCTTTTAGTTTATCTTCTTCATCAAGTCTCTGCTGTCTTTTAAAATGTAGCTTAATGTTGTTTAATTGTTTATTAATTTCAGTTTGTCTTACGGGTTTTATATTTTGAATTGCAACCTTTTTTGCTAATTGGTCAGCATGTTCATTACCTAAAAGTCCAACGTGGGCTGGAATCCATTGCAAGGTGGCATGGTTTCTTGATTCGAAAACTTCTTATTTCTTTGATGTTTCTTGTTGTTATGTTTTTATAGTTTACAATCCCATCTATGGCTGGAGTGGAAAATGTACGCATCGAGTTGAAGGCGATATCTTGATCGCTGGAAGTAGTTTTATGAATGATTTCAGCCTATGGTAAATGAGGATGGAATTATGACAATGCGACTCAGTTCAAACGTAACCGAAAGGTTCATCTTCATAACTAGGTTTATTCGATACCAGAAAATTCACATATTAATGTCTGTAAGGTAGTCAGTATACCTGTATTGAGTGTCTGCTTGGGATAGTCATCTAGGCCAGGCCTAGGGAACAGTACTCATCATATGCCAAGTTCTTCCCCTACTTCCCTTCCCTTCATAATCAAGAAAGCGGAAAACCGGGGAAAACCAAACGAAAAACCGGTTCCGCCTAATGTCTGGTATGTATACCATTACAGTTAAGTAGGGGAAGTATTACTCTGTGCCTTCGGAGTGGTGTTCTCCAGTCCTGATCTAGGTGCTAAATAAAACCTTCTTCGTTGAAGAAGGTATTTAAAAATGTTAAACACAAAAAGTTTGCAGCTACAGGTAGGTACATGCGCTTTATGAAAGCAGTGAGTTCTGCCAATAACTGTCCCCAATGCAAACTTTCTTGGATGAGGATCCGCAAGAATACTGGATAGAAGAAAGAAGTGCATTTAAGTTACTAGCACTTCCCCCAGAATTTATATGTCGGCAAGTTTAACTTTGTATCGCAGGAAACCACATATACAGGAGGTTCTCGGTGAAATTACAGCAGCAGTACAGAAATCCACGGGAACACGTTGGCCAAGTTTACTTAAGTAACCATTCGCCACTAACGGCAACCATTTTGATAACTGTAAGTAACTGACAGCTGGAGGAAACTGTATTGAACCTGTGATATAAGGTATATTAAGTTTAGCTCTTCCGCACAGCACAACACAATAAAACATTCGTGTTCGTTAAACTGTGTGTACATTATTTAACGGATATTAATCGTAGTGTATGTAACTTCGTATAAATAAGTTGTAGTGTTGCTGTAGTAGTCGTGTGGGAGTAGATTCTGCTGAATTCCTATTGGGTGTGTGGGTTGCATTTGAGAGCCATATAGAGCCGAACACATTTGGAGCAGTTAGAGAGCGGGTGGGTTTTGCAGTATTGATTAGTGAAAAGCGGGCGACCTGGTGGCGACGCTTGCAACAGACGTCACGCACGAATCACTGCTCTCGCAATCGATCTTATTCTGTATCTCATTACTTGCAAGCGAGTGACACTCTTCACATTTACATTTAAAACGGCGCCCTGTTAGTAAAGAACTTGTTCCTTACACTCCTAAATACACGTACTGCGTTCTTCTTTTTTTAACATTTTAAAGGCCAGTACAAGGTAGGACAGGCAGTGCCGGTGTGATATCAGCTCACATCGCCATATATGCTCACAGTGAACACAAGTTCAGCGTGTGACGTCACCGCGCCTGTAGTATTTCTGCTGCAGGGGAAGAGAAAGTAGTTTGAGGCGGTAGGGATGCAACAATGTAGGCAAGACAAGAAACATAGACTGGCATAGATGGGCAATCTTAAAGACATTAGTTTTCACTGAACAACTCGTGGTCAGTAGGAGTATGTTTAGCGTGTGAGTTGATGTCACACCGGCACTAATCCTTGTTTCACACAAGCTTGCCCCGTATCTCTTAACGGTCACGTGACCCAATCCCCTTTCATTGGCTGCTGTTGTGGTATAGACTGTTTTGCGGTAAAAATTAGTCCGTTATTTAGCATGGTGATATATCTTTATATCTTGGAAGAGAATTGTCAAATTTATATTTTCGTCACTGTTTGAATTAAATATATTACGCAACAGTATTAATTTATCTGAAATGCACGCGAATTCCTAAACGAAGTAAAGAGGATGTTCCTTTGCTTTAGCCCACCATTCAGATGACACAGTAGCACGTGCTTTAGTGGTAGTGGTGACATATTTGTTTCTATGACGTTTATCACTGACCTTGCTTTGAACTGGATTAGTCATATTTTGCCATTCGAAGGTGTGTTGTGCCGAGTGCGAGAGCTAAATTATTGTACTGATCGTTTACTGCAGATTTCAATGTGACGGGATGACACCGCCTATGGCGTATGGCACGAAAGCATTAGCCAATTAGAATGAGGGGGAAGGTAGTTGCACGCGGAGTGATACATGTCAGCGGGGCAAGGTTATATGAAACAGAGAGTAGTTGTTCTCCCCTGGCCTAGAAATTAAATGATGTTATCTAGTATTATTACATGTGAAGGAACTAATTCAATCTGCTTATTATATTAATTGAATTGCAAATCTAACATACTGTAGTTAACCATTTCTTGCAGCCAATTTGCATTACTATTATTAAATCATATCCAACATGTTTCTGGTAATGTCTGATTTTTCATACATTACTGATGTTAAAATGAGCTACATGGAGGCCCCAAAGCAAATATTAAAATGTTTTATATTCTGCATCTGCACACGCTAACATTTCAAAAATGACTGAACCAATTACAATGAAATTGATACAGAAAGTACATGTCCTTAATTCTATGTATTCCACTTTTGCAGTGTTTTTAAATCTTTCGTTCATATGAAGTTTTACTTGTACGTGTTTTTTACAGTGGTAAACATCGGATGGCCGTTTCGCGGGGCTACCCAACATCTTCACCAATTGGTTTTCTGATTGCTGAGAGTTAAATATTTGGTTTTCAAGCTTGATGAGCAGTATTTCCATGTCCATATTCTGTTTTGTCAACTAGGATCTTCTGCAAGTATGTGCTCTGCAAAACGAGGCTTATTGCATACTTATTGGTGTCATTTGTATGTCATTTTTTTATTCTGCATTTGTTATTGTCTTGGCCTCTAGAAGCTATACAAAGACACAGTATTACAATATTATATTGACTCAAACATAATTATATTGATGTTTACAAACATTTTGCAGAAAAGCTAACCTACACAAACCTATCTAATCTAACCTAACTAATCTAATTGCTACAATTGTAGCTTACAATTTTCACAATCTAAACTACCTCTACCTTCCTATCCCTAACTGTCCTTTTGTTCTTGTGTTGACGTTGTCTTCTTCTGTCGCTTCAAATCCTTCTGTTGAATCCAAGATTGTCCTCTTCTATTAATCCTTCGACTAGGTGAAGTTTCTCTTCTTCCTTTGGTTGTTGAAGCTAGGTATCCATAGTCTGTCCTCGAAGTCGTTCAGATCTCCTCGGTGTGGAAGATGGTTGACGATATCTATGTTGAATATTGTCTCTTACTCGTCGTTGCTGCTGTCTTTGTTGATTATATTCTTCCATTACTATTGCTGAGACCTTCTCCGCTGCCAGTTCTAGTATTTTAAAATCTTCCCTCTTCCTATTGATGTTCCGTATACATTTTCCTGCTAATTTTTTCCTCTCTTCTTCTAGCTAATGTATATACCTTATACATTCAAATAAAGCATGTTCCGGAGTATCTTCTTCCGTGCAGGTTGTGCACATGGTGTCATCTGCCTTTCCTATCTTTTTAAAGTATGTCGTGTACGGCCCATGTTCTGAAATGTATTGTATTCCACTTCGTCTTGGTTAGATCTCCTTTAGTTTTAACCTCTCATTTATACTAGGAAAGGTTTCGCGTGTCCTTCTTACATTCGTTTGTATGTCAATTGTGTGTGACGTTGAATATTCTTCTTTCTAAGCGACATAGAAATTGGAAGAGTCTTAGCATTTCAATTGTTTCCTCGCGCGCTGGAATAAACTTTCTTTGTAAACTACATAAAAGTTGGAACAGTCAGCATTTCATTTGATTTGTTCCCGCGCTCGCGCGCGCGCGTGTGTGTGAAAGTGAACGACTGCACGCGTGCGTGCGCTGGAGAGGTCTTTTGTTTGAGCATGTTGATTACGCTGTTTTGTAATTGTGTTTCCTGAATGAGGCGGCAACTTTATACATGTTTTGTTTGTGGTCCGCTCATGCAAAGCAAACATGCTGCTTTCCATTCAATGATATACAGGCTCACCAACATACCAATGGACAACGCAAGCTAGGGGAATGAAATATCTGGCTCAAGAAAATGGGCGCGGCCCAGAATATTGCGCTACTGAATCAAGCCATACTGAAACTAAACAAGAAAGTCCTCAACCCCCAACACACAGAGGAACACAGGCTCATCAGCCTGGGCTACCATGGTCAGACCACCTCATACAGCACAAAGATGTTGCCTTCCACTAACGATTCATAGTGTTGCAAACCAGGATTGTAAGGGGGGTGAAGGACCTAATCGACAACTGGGGGTGTAGTTGCTGAAAGGATAAGGGAGCAGATGATAGAGCTAATCAGGTCAAAGGTTAGGGACATGATTAGGGTTAAATTAAAGTGATGAGTTCTCCATAACATTGACCAACATATTTTAAAGATTGGGGAAGTCAAACCAAACACAGCTCTCCTTTATCTTGAAGAGATAAAGGGTGCAATCAAGACAGACATTGAATCAATTAATACATGATAAATAAATATTACCTTTTATGTACAGTAGTGTAGAGTTCTGAACAAGAGGTGGCTGTTTCACTTTAATGAGTTGAGTTTTGTAGAAGTATTCACAAGTTATATGATGAGACTAAAGTAGCAGCATCCAATGATCTAACCAACTAACTGACTGACCAACTGATGATGGACTAACTAACCACGATCTGACTAACCCATCCTTACTGGCTGTAATCGTTTAAATAGAACTGACTTTCAAAATGTCTGCTATTATACGACTCAGTGGTTCCTCACAGAGAGTTTACACCTACGGTGACGACGGCGACGACGATGATGGTGTTACATTACAAAATATTATGAGCATAATGTTTGTGGTAAGTTTTGTAATCTATAACATCTTCGTAGAATTAATATTTTATGTCACAAGAAGAACATTCGATTAAAATTACAAAATATCACAATATAGCAACTTTCTTTTGGAGGAAAAAACCCTGATACGACAGCATGTGAATAAGAATTGAATACTCAGAAATTAAAACACGTTAGGCCTTGGTCAGTTACAGGTACAGACTAGTATATTAAAAGGAAAATATAGAGATAATAAAGGAACTGCAAATAAAAAAGTCTAACTGGAAGAAAGAATAATCTAAGAATCAAAAGTGTTACTTACATAATCATCAATCACAGACTACGATATCAGATACTCGTAAAGACTATGTCCGCAGTTGGAATACATCAAAACCATATTCTCATTCGGAGGCTATTTTTAGATTTTCTCAGCCCTCACAACTGCAAACGCCTGGAAGGCAATTAGACACAAAATTAGACAGAGACGGTTCTTCTCAAATAACCTTTATCAATTCTTTCACATCAACTATAAATTAGAAAAGGAAGAAAACATTACAGGGAATATTACAGGGAGGGGGAGAAAGAGAGGTGAAGATGTGAAAAGACAGTAAAAATTACACACCCGCATTTTATTGAGAATAAGGAAGAAAACGAGTGGTTAAGATAGGGAGAGAGTAGACGCAAGAGAAGAAAAAGAAGAAGAAAAATTCAAGCAGCGAAAGCGAGATGAATGAGTGCTGTAGATGCAATAATGCGATTGAAGTGTTTATAATGAAACTTTAAAGGTATTCCTGTGGGCCTGTAGTTTTGATATATGAATTAACATGTATAATTAACTGCACTGAAACGAAACATCAGAGCTTTACCAGTTTAATTTTTGGTATATTGGTGTTAGTTTAAACTCGAGAAGTTGAACCAGACGCCATGAATGGCCAGGGTTTGCATATAAGAGCCTGTTCTTACAGTTCTCTATGATTAACTGCTTTCTTCCGTGCCTTCTTTCTTTTATCATTTATTGTTACTAAGTATTAAAATGTAAATATATTATATAACTTAATTGTAAATTCCATGTCAACCCCAAAAGTTTACGTTGAAGCACGAAGGCAAAATGAAGAAATGGAGCTAGAAAGTAGGAAGTTTATAAGTTGTGAAGGAAAATACGACAGGGGAAATTAAGAAACGGACGAAAAAAAGGGGTGACGACCAATCATCTGTGTCCAGTCCCAATCTTCCAGTTCCAAAACTTGGCATTAAAAATCAGATCTTCAATGGAAGGAGCTTTATCTTTCTTGGAGGGTCAGGCGGACGTCCTCAAGCAGTAGCTGGAGCAGAATCCACTGAAGATGGTCTGGAGCAAAGACCGAAAAGCACCTAAAAAGTCTGAGTGAGTAATCTTACAAATTAAGCATGCCAGCTACTCACGTTTATATGAAGAAAAGGTTGTTAGAATTCAAGGAAGAAATGAACAACGGAAGGAGGAATGAAAAGACAAAGAAAGGAACCAGGAAGAAAGAAGGATAGAATGGCGCAAAGTATAAGTAAGAGAGGAGTAAATGAAATAAGGAATGACAGGAACAAACAATGAAATGAATTTAGATAGTTAAGAAAGTAAAAGTAATATACATAGACTCATAAAAAGCAGATGAAAAAATAACAACGAAGGATCAGTGCGTGTCGCAATCAAAGGTTCATACCAAAATCAGAAATGACAACGCTGTGGGCGCCTAAGCTACCCGCTGAGGTGTCGTTATTACTTGGGAAATTTCTAACAAGCTGCGGTAATTTCCTTGTGTATCACGTGTATGATGTCATTTGATCTGATGACAGTGATTAACTACAGCAACTATCAACATCAGCAAAGCTGCGCAAATACACACTGAATCAATAACGCCATGTATAACGCAATCGCTATGCGTTTGTTCTGTCATTTCCTCTGTCCTTTAGCAGCTAACTTACAAAATCCAATTTCGCGGCTTGACAGGGGTACGAAAATGATCAAACAGATTGCTGGGAGCATGAAATACAGGAGGGAGCGCATTTTCACAGTATAAAGTAATTATCCGCTCTGAAATGTCGCTAGCAAACGTTCATGTATCTTAAAACTGGCATCTCATTACGAAGTCCCGCTTGTTTCATAAAACAACTAGAGGAAATTCAAACTAGTAGACACTGTAAAGTAATGAAACCTTTCTGTTCTGCGATTTTTCGTAAAACGTTAAACAATTTAGAAAAAACGTGTTGAGAAGCGCTTTAAAAACTTTTAAAATCATTACTAGTAATTTTGAGGAAATTATTACACCGTAGAAACAAAAGGTCTGACATTTTAACAAGTCTATGCTACATAATGATTAATTTGTTTTTCATTGAATGCCTATGTTAAACAGGATGCAAGGAATATAATAGGGTAATCCATGCTAAATAATGAATGTCCTAGAAAACAGTAATACGAGAGTGGGTCAAAAAGTAATGTCTCCTATTTTTTGCTCTTTTAATTGCCAAGAAAATTAAATCCAATTTACATAGCTTGAAAACTAGAACATTGATGATTAATTTGTCACTATTCAATATAATTTCCGTCCTTTTCCACAGTTTTGGTCCACCTTTTAACTAGGGCATGTATTCCTGTGTGGTAAAACACACGGTTTCGCTTCCTAAGCCATTGACGCACGGACGTTTTCACAGCCTCCTCATCTTCAAAATGAATTCCACGATGAACTTCCTTTAGTGGCCCAAACAGATGGAGGTCTTATGGTGCCAGGTCACGGCTGTATGGGGGGTGAGGTAAGACTTGCCATCCCAATTTCTCAATTTCTGCAGTGGTGTAACGGCTGGTGTGTGGTCTTGCATTGTCATGCAAAAGAAGAGCATCCGCCATAGTTTTTGTTGGGAGAACTCGGCAAAGACGTGCTTTCAGCTTTTTGAGAGTTCTGACGTATTGGCAGAATTTATTGTGCATCCCTGCTCCAAAAAATCAATCATAAGCACACCCTCTGCATCCCAAAATACTGTCCCTGTCGACCGCTGAGTTTTGAATTGTTTTTTTCTTCGTTGACGTTGTGTGATGCCATTCCATTGACTGCCTCTTCGATTCAGGTTCAACAAAATGAACCCACGTTTCGTCTCCAGTAACATTTTTTTCCAGAAACTCCTCTCCCTCCAAATTGAAGCGCTGCAAGTGTTCGGAGGCTATTGTTTTCCTTGTTTCTTTGTTTTGGGTGGTTAACATTCTTGGTACCCAACGTGAACAAACTTTTGAGTAACCCAGTTGTTGAATAATCGTCATCACACTGCCTTTACTGAGGGAGGTAATGCGACACAAGTCACCTGTTGTCACCAGGCGATCACCACGAATGATATCATCGACTCGCTGAATGTTGTATGGAGTCACTGCAGTCACCGGCCTGCCGCTTCGCTTTTCATCTGCCAATGATGTTTGCCCTTCAGCTTCGTTACAGCGACGAACCTATCGTCTAACAGTGCTGACATCCACCGTTGCATCACCATACACAATTTTTAGCCGTTCGTGAATGCGAATTGGCGTTTCACCTTCCGCAGTCAAAAATTCAATCACAGAACGCTGTCTGATACGAATGTCGTTGTCAGCCATTTTGCAAGAGGATGCAGTGCTGCCACCTGTTGACCTAGGAAGTTACTACTGCAGGGGAATGGAGAAGAGGGTTTGAGGAATTGCGCCAAATTCAAAGTTTTCACATAACTTATTTAAGGGGAAAAATAGGAGGCATTACTTTTTGACCCACCCTAGTACATTCAAAACTACATAAGGTTTGTAAAATAAAGCAATAATAAGCAATATTATAAAATGGTGTATAAAGATGCATTGGGACTGTGTTTTTTTCATTGCGTAACAAAACTGCATTGGACACTGCAGTAGCATCGTGATAATCATAGATTATCATACACGATTTAGTTACTAATAGAATTCAATGTACTTGTGTCATTACAGGGGCAATATTACATGTAGCAAACAAATGAAACATTTCATACAATTCTGGAGCAATACATGTTATAAAGATAATACTCATGCTTAATATGTATTCTCAACTAACCTTATTGCATTTCCTTAAAATATGAAATGTTTCTACATTTTCAAAAGTTGATATATATGATAATATATACGAAGCTTAATGCTTTATTAATTCATTTATTTTTGCATTTATAAAATGAATTTTCCTATCTCCACTTACGAAATTTCACCGCCTGTATTACATTTTAAATCATTTTATCCGCCTTCATAAGAGCAAACACATCATTACGCTCTACTTTTGTCGCTGAGAATTAGGCCTTTTACTGTTAGACGTGAATAATCTCCGTAAAGAGTCGAATTATCTGTGCGGGAGTCAATATAGCAGTTCGAGCAGAAGAAAGAGGTTAAATTTTGCGAGACAAAACCACATTATTCTTCAGGAACGTCTGCTCCAATATAGTGTCAAAACATTTTATTTTATACTCTCCTTGACTATCGATTACCTCATAGATTGCTGAGTCCGATGTTCAATTTTTCTTTAGTTATCTGAAGAACAAGAAACAATGGGTATATGGAAATTTATACTGACGGTTCCCATTCTCAGTTTGGAAATGGCTGTGCTGTTGTATCCCAAAAAGTTACAGTGATATATAAACTTCCAGAATTCTACACAATATTCTCTAGTGAATTATATGCAAATAAAAAGTCGCTAGAAGTGATAAAATCTGCAGTGCACCCAAAATATGTGATTTACTCAGATTCCTTGAGTGCTTTATTGTCCCTCCAAGATTTTTCGTCCACTAAATTGATAATCAAGGATATCCAAAATGTATACAGTAAACATATTCTAGAAGACAAAGAAATACTGTTGACGTGGACACCATCCCACCAAGGAATAGCCGGAGACGAAAAGGCTGATGAAGCTGCTAAAGAAGCAGCAAAACAACCGCCAGTATACCCCCCGATACCTATTCCACACGAAGATGTTATAAGCCATATCAAAAAGGAAATAATTCAGGAATGGAAACATCATTGGCTAGAAACCAATGTACATAGTAAACTCCGACAAGTGAAACTAAACACATCTCCTACTCAGTGTCTTTATAAACATACAAGTCGAAACCGCTTGGCTCTCACCAAGGCGGCCCGGGTTCGATCCCAGGCGACCGCAAAGTGAGATTTGTGGTGGACAACACGGCGTTGGGGCGGGTTTTCTCCGGGACCTCCGGTTCCCCCCGCCATATCATTCCACCGGTGCTCCATCTTCATCTCATGCATCATCAGTGTCACCGCCTGCGGTGCCGTATGTAGTAAAAGCGGGCGTTAAACACTACACACACACACACACACACACACACACACACACACACACACACACACACACACACAGAAACACACACACACACACACACATACAAGTCGAAAACAGCAAATATTACTCTCAGACTTAGAATTGGA
>CM060948.1:297895141-297897641 GCA_030765055.1 Mantis religiosa | reverse complement strand
CTTCTGCCAGTAGAACAACGTGATTCCATACGGGTAGAAAGACAGATGTTTGAGAAAAAAGACCCATGTTTCCAGAAATGCTTTTGATAACGTAGAAAGTAAAATAGTTTTAACTATTTACGAAACAATCTGCATATCCACATCTCTATTAAAAGAAATAAACTATTTATATGATAATTAAGCTAGGAAAAATAGCTCAGAAATGAAACTTGGATCCGAAAATTCCATAGTATAAATGAAATCTGTATGAACAAAAACATATTTCAAATAGGATCACATAATTAATTAATTATTCATTTGGAACAGAATTTAATGCGAAGCCACTAAATGAAGTCAATAAAAAATATGATGAAAATTAATGGTATTTACATGTCCAAAAAGTGGAGGAAGAATGAAAATAACATTGAAAAATGAACCTGTTTAATAAGGAAACGTATATAACAAAAGAGTCGGATGTATTCATGGGAATGAAGGTTCTGCAGGGAGCATGACAATAAAACAGAGACTCATAGCAGAGACTCTTTGGGATAGCCCTGCAAATGCGGCATGGGCTTTAGGGGAAAATTTGAAATTTAATGATCCTCAGAATAGGAAGCTTGACCTTCATTGTCCAGTAAAGAAACAGAAACTGTGTCAATTAATACGAATTAATTTGTGTCTACAAGAAAACTTTTTTACAGCATCAGCTTCTTTCACAGACATGCAAAGGTTTCAGTCGTTTAGCAGTTTCTTGGCTCTCATTTCATTATTAGTGTTGTGTAAAAGTAGTTAAAGGTAGAGTAAAAAGGGAGGGGATGCCACACGACGGCGTGAAGGGAGTAGAATCTGTCTAGTGAACGCGAGTGCAGTTTGCCCCTCAAAGGAAACTACCTTCCCGCCCACTAATGACCGTCATAAATCTATCTCCACACCTCAGAAATGGAACCCTGTCGTTGAGGACCAATAGCAATCCTGATTTTTCACGAAGTGACAGTCGCATGTTTACTCCACGTGGAGTCTCAGTTGCCAAAGTTCAAACTTCCAGTTGATCTGTTTCATTACGTGCAGAAATTCGTTGTGTGTCACGATGTGGAGACAGTCGGAGGGAAATGCAGTGGTAAATGCAAATGAAGTAGTAGATAACTTTCAGTCAATTGAAAATAATCAAAGTGATGACAATAGTGTGAATAACTGGGCCGAGTTATATTACTGGAAAAGCCTCAAAAACAAAGTTATAACGGGAAGTCTTTCTAAGCAAATTCAAGCGCTTGTTTTGAACGCATATATACGCTGACAAATAATCTTGGTAAGGGGTCGTGGAATGAACCTGATGATAAATTCTGGGTATTCACAGAAATACAGTAAGAAATATTGTTACGAAAGGAATACCAAAGACGCCGATGAAGTGTGAAGACAAAAGGAAACGTTTCTCTAAAGTAGATAATTTTACATGCGATTTAATTCGCCGAGAAATTTATAGATTCTATGCAAAAGGCAGAGCGCCCACCTTAGACGAATTGGTTGTACATTTGCAAGAAATTTGTGATTTTCGTTATGGGCACTGCACTTTTCGCGGCCTCCTAAAGGAGCTGGGTCTCAAATACCGCACTTTGAATAAGTTAAGGGTTATTATGGAGTGCAGTAGAATTGTAGCTTGGCGATATATATTTGTAAAACTAAGGAAGTTTCGCAGTAATGGACATAAGATAATTTATTTAGACGGAACCTCGTACGATACCCATGACGTATCGAGAAAGGTGGCAACCTAGCAGAATGGTCTGGGAGAAGGAGGGCCGGTGTTGTAAAACGATTATAAGGGTTCGTCAAAGGCAGCGTCCGACGTGCACATGAGTTAGCTAAACAGACTCTACTCAGCCGGTGTGCAGAATCCTGACCAGGGGATGGGGGTCCCTAACGTGTGTCTAAGAGTCTTCATCTCGTTGCCAGGTATCTTCGTGCAACCCTCCCCCCGCGTCGCGGGGACAGGTGGTCTCTAAAGATTGAATTAAATAATTATTGTAAAATGCAATGGGGAGACGGGAAGTCGCAAAAGGGAAAGTAACAATTCCACTGCTCACCCAATGACCAAGAAAACCACGAGAAACTTTTTGTCATATCGGTCGATCATCGGCAATCGAATCTGGGATATCCGAGTTCGAGGCCGCTACGCAACTACACAACTGAGCCACCTCGCTCAGTAGTATAGGCACAGAAGCAAATGAGTATACATATCATGAGAGACACAACACAGCCACAGCACAAATTACAATTTCAAAAAAGGGGAAGGATTTTTCCATGATTTTGATCAACTAGGAGCGGTTGATGGGTCTGGAATGCATGCTAAAATCTGTAAAATTACTGTCCATCTGTGGTAGGTAAGCTAATAAAGAGTTGTACATAGAATTCGAGAGGAAAACTCATTTCTGAAGGTTTTTCTGTTATATACCAATGCCTGTTTCTTATTCTTGCCTGTGTTCAAGATTTTCCTTCTTTCCTTTTTCCCTTTTTATTTTAAGAGAGA
>CM060948.1:297816274-297894141 GCA_030765055.1 Mantis religiosa | reverse complement strand
ATTAGCACGTTTTGGAGCATATCCAGCTAGAGGTAAATAACAGTAGTAGGTTTATGATGGTACATGTTTGTGAATACGTGCAGTAAAGGAGAATAATTTGGACTGAAAGATATTGGTATGTATGGAGAAAATACCGAAGTTAGATATTAGATACTTCAAGAATTTCATAATATTGCTGTGATAGCTTCTCTAGAGCGCATGAGAATGGATATGAAAGAATTTAAATAATACTATTGGCTAACGTTACAATTTTGACGTTAGAAAATAGGATATGCCGTATCGGTTATTTTTCTTTATGTTTTTTGTGTTAAATGCAAGTTATTGCAGCGAAGGACTCTTTAAATTCTTCAGTATACTGAAAATGGGATAAAGTGTACTTAAAAGCTACTTACCTTTTTACAGTCAAGTTTGTGTAACAACAGTTACAGGTAAAAAAAAAACTGTTCCTGATGCGCAACTGAATAGGTATTCGTATGTAGTGCTTTGAATTAAAAGTTTGGACCACAAATCCGGCCCTTTTTCCCCATCCTTTTTAAGTGAAGGCTTTTTTTTTTAACAAAATAAAATGTTTTTGCAATGCAGTTTATGTTACTCATAAAAATCACGTGCCCTACAAAGTAGTGCTTTCAGTTTTTTTATGATTGTAAACTGTTTGTTCTTTAGATCAATGCAATGGAGAATCGGGTCGACAACAAAAGCATTTTGGGCATCGATTGTTGCATTTTAATCGAGGTGCCAAAGCAACACATGCTGCACACGAGTGCTGGCAAGTGTCAACTTGACACTTATTACACTCTGATAGTTGTATGATACATAATTTTGACCCTGGTTAAGAGTAAGTGGTGTTTTATGTTGGTGTTAAGTGATTCATTACGTCAGTGTATAGCTTATACCAGTGCATTATTTTATATTCATACAATGCACGTTTTAAAAAATCTGCATCAAAGTGACGGACAAAATCTCACTTAAGTTTCCAAATGTTACATTTCCTAGCAGGAAGACTATCCCTAAATTTGTAAATAAAGTCATACCTATTGTACTTTTGGGGGAGAAGAGGAGAATATATTTTACCGGAACACGGCCAACGCGTACCTAATCCTCTTCCACACCTACTGTGCCTGCTGTGACCAACCAGTTGTGATGTGAATAAAGACAACTTTAATTAGTTACAAACGCAGGAAAATCAGCTGATTGTGTACTGCTACCTTTGGCTGAAGGGGATGGATTCCCTCCCCTATGGGAGCACAGTGCCACAATTTGCAAGTCTGTATAATAATAAAAACTAAATAAACTAAAAATAAATACATAAATTAAGGAGGCTATGACCTATCAAAACAATAAAAAAAGAAGGAAAAAAAACAATTTAAAGAGACAGGAAAATAAATATAAATAATAAATTAAAAAGAACAACAAGGCCGGTCTCGCTTAGGGAAAGTGTTTATCAAGTACTAACGTTGTAATCGCCCTACACTGACATTTAATTACGATTGACTGAAAAAAGTTCTACGCTAAACTATTGCCGTAAAGGAAAATAAAGGTTTCAGAGCTTAATGATTACGCTACAAAACCAAATGACACATTCAGATATCAAATCATTCTGAAGATTCACGTACCTTTATCTATGGGTATTCGAATTGCGCAAATAGGATTATTTTAAAAACGAAGATTCTGCATCTTCTGTATTATCACATAACGATTGCTCTGTCCTGATGTTGACCGAAAAGTCCATAGTTCAAAATCTCATTCATTTACTGTGTTGAATTGGATTGGTTTACGTGCGGAGGGGATTCGCCACTGCAACCAGTCTGGATCTATTGTACCTATGCCCGTAAGTGGGACATTCCGGGAGGAAGGATGAGGTGAGAGGAGACAGGGCGGCCGTACCAAGGAGCCATGACAGTGCAGATGGCAGAGGTCCCTACACTTTACCAGTTGGAAACTCCCCGCAGGCCAGCACGACCGGCAGCTCAGCCAACTGCGTTACGGAAATACCACCGGACGGGCTCACAGACCGGAGAGCGTCCTACTGGAGGAGGAAGATTTACTCAGAGCATATCATCCTGCCATACACCGCCGAGACACCCGCCGACACTTCTATCCTGAAAAAGACCACCAAATGAAAAATGATATGAAATGATAATGGAGATGAAATGGGGGGGGGGCAGGAAATTTGTGGGATATGTTTAACCCCACGAAATACCAAGTGCGGGCCACAGACAAAACGGCCTGAGCCATCCCGCTCGGTTACTGTGTTAATAATTTAAAATAGATTTTAACTGAAATAACCTGAAATACCCAAAGCTACTATTCGTTACCAAATTTTACTGTTTCAGCTACGCTTTCCGCATCAAGAATATCTGGCTGGTGTTTGCTGTCCTCACATTTGGTCGAACATTTGTGCTTTTGAACACCAAGAGATCATCTGCTAGATAATTTAAATTGATAAATTTTACTTGCGTCTCTCTGCAAGAGAATTTCTAAGTGTTATTTGTATACCAAGGGAGTCTGTGACTTAGTTTCGACTCAGTGCAGAGTGCAACCGCTGTCTACTAGAAACTAACACACGTACCTATGTCAACGTTGGGTCGCGTATTTAGATAACTCTGTTTTTT
The DNA here is from genome assembly GCA_030765055.1 of Mantis religiosa. Lineage (NCBI taxonomy): Eukaryota > Metazoa > Arthropoda > Insecta > Mantodea > Mantidae > Mantis > Mantis religiosa. Next base: position 297,891,529 of record CM060948.1, on the reverse strand, counting down.
GCTTTTCCAATGAACACGACGAAAATTAGGATTCTGAGATAAATTCAAAGGCGGATTAGGCGAGACTGTTGGTTGTAGAGAGTATTGCATCACGGAATAACGTTGTGGTAGATGTTTCGTGCAAACCAAGCGGCATAAATGTTATTAAAATTTTGAATTCAGTATAGCAAGTAGGTTTTTTTATTAGCTGTGTAAATTCATACAACTATTATGTACAATTTTAGCAGATATTTGCGTTTGCTACGCATATCTTGCCAGTCTATACGCAATTCGAACGTTGGGTACAGCATATGAGCGCTACACAGCAGTTCTGGTCAACTCCAGATCAAAATGCATGGTTTTTCTGTTATTTCACTCACAAACCCATCACAGACGACATCCAACACTGATATGGCATGTGGTATCTTCTTGCCGGAAGTTGAAACTTCACCGAATGCCATTTCTTTGCGCGCACTATAAATGCTGGAAACCGACACACGGGTAAACTCAGATGTTAACTTCACCACCTCATCGAGTTCAAGTTCTGGAAATTCTTCACAGAACTTGTTAAATACATTCATTATTATCTTTTCACCACTTTGTAAAACCTTTCCGCGCGTATGTTTAACAGTACTTGCCAGTTCCGCCAGGATTCACAACTGGATACGCCTCTCAGCTTCATTATGCGCGCGCAGCATGGTTTACTTTAATTAAAAACTAACTTAACAATCTATTAGTATATGTCATTTATAGTAGAAATATGCTTTGTACGCACTTGTGCGCTTTAGCAAAACGAACTCAAGACTCCACACCTCAGAATCAGTACTTTTTCAAGGGACTATTTTCTCGGCGGAAGCATCATGGAAATTGTAAAGAAGGCACGCTATGATCAATGGTCACGTGGTTTTGTTTACATGTACTTTATTCTCCCACTGCAAGCAGTTTAGACGCATTTTTACTGTTCTCTAAAGCTCTAGTTCTAAGTCAGTAGGTTTGGTTGAAGTCATACATAGAGCTATACCAACATTACTCCTGGGCTTACAAAGCACGGTAATCTGCGTTTTGTTTCTTTCTGTAAACGAATGAAGGAAATTATTTATTTGCCTTTATGAGCTTGGTGAATTGGAGGCGTAAGTATAACATGATTCCAAGGGAACGCCCATCATTGTACCACGGCACATAGAGTAGAAATCACGTTACCACCACTTACTTTCGCATATACAGGCCTGCATGTTATACTGTATGTAATACTAATCTCTGTTTCATATAACCTTGCCCCGCTGACATGTATCACTCCGCGTGCAACTACCTTCCTCCTCACCCTAACTGGCTGATGCTTTCGCGCCATAGGCCATAGGCGGTGCCTTCCCGTCACATTTAAACCTGCAGTAAACGTCATAATAATTGCCAGGAAGATAGATAAAATTATACAAATAAGAATATGAAGGTATGCAAAAATAATGAAGTTTATAATGAAACTGAGCAAGTTGAAACTGAATGAATGAGCAATGAAAAGGCCTTCGGCCTTTTTCACTGGAATTTTTTTTAAAACCAGCACACATAGCTTGCAAAAATGCTTGTCTTTCAGTCTTAAAAGTCGTGTGTCCTTCATTCAGCCAAGTCTCGTCAAGGTAGTTTATTTTGGACTTGTATCCCGGTACAATCTGATTGTTCTCAAATAACGTCTTCGCCACACACCAATATCGTCCCTGGAGTGGTAAGTTTTCCTGTTGTCTCAATTTCATGTCGCGATGTGCCTACACATCTAACACACCTTTAAGTTCAGAGCACAGCTTTTCGACTTCTCTCACTGACAAAGACGGATTCTTCTCTATGAGTGCATTAAACACATGCAACACAATTCTTTTTTCGCTGCTTTGTAAAGGTTTTCCCTTGCGATACTTGAGCGAAAAACCGACGTCAGACTCTTGCCATTATACATGTAATAAGTACACGCGCAATAAACGATCAGTAAAATAATGTAGCTCTCGCACTCGGCACAACACACCTTCGAATGGCGATACATAACTAGTCCAGTTCAAAACAAGATCAGTGATAAAAGTCATGTAAAGAAATATGTCATCACTATCGCTTAATCACGTGCTATCGTGCCATGTTCTTGAGAGCAAAGGAACCTCCTGTTTACTTCGTTTATAATTAACATGCGTTTCAGATAAATCAACTCTGTTGCGTAATATATTTAATTCAAACAGTTACGAAAATATAAATTTGACAATTCTCTTCCAACATATAAAGAAATATCGCCATGTTAAATAACGAACTAATTTTTACCGCACAACAGTCTATACTGCAATAGCAGCCCTTGAGTTGTGATAAGTTCACGTGACCGTTAAGAGATACGGGGCAAGCTTATGTGACACAAGGATTATATACAGAAATGTTACCACGGTATAACGAGTTTTACAAAAGGTTCTCCGGTGGCCTCTTCGTGTTCAACAAGCACCGAGACACCGCTCTAATTAATGTGGATGCTAAAAAATATATTCTGTTACTATAGAAAAGGTTACTGAAGAAGAATATTGGTTTTTCTAAGAGCAGGTATGGTTCACACTTCAAAGGACAGATGGTAGCGTTAGAGCAATGTTAACCGTACACGAGCTGAATGTCAAGTAGCATCAGCTTAACTCGCTTGTAATTGGTCGGAAACGGTCTAGTGTTCGAGTGGTCGGTAATTCGATAAAACTCGCGCTCGTAAAGAAGGTCCTGTAATCGTATTAAGTGAAAAAAACACATTTCCTCGCCACGCCTTGATACACGATGACGTCAAACTCGCTGGATAATGCGTTTCTATGGCAACGTTTGTGTGCTTTAGAAATGTAATATCCCTCACGCCCACTCGCCAGCCCGCTCACATATGGGTTTCTGGCTTTTTATTATTTTACAGCACACAATGATAATAGATGTCTGTGAAGTTAAGGAAATGAGGTGAAGGAAACCCAAGGAAAGATAAAGCACAAAGGAAGAGTGCATTATTATCACATGGCTTTATTCCAAGGATCAATGCATTGTCATAGTTCGGAGATTGCGTTCTCCGTACTAGTACTTGGAAACTGTGCACTAGAAGTTTTTGTCTGCTATAGCGAACCTGGTTATTGCCTGTTTTTATGAAACATGCTGCAGATACAGTAAGTGCTAAGTAAATAGTTGTCAATAAAGGGGCGGGGCAGGGAAATAAGAGTCCATTTTATATTTACACTGACATCACAACTAAGGTGTTCGCATCAGAAAAATGAAAGCAACTCCTATCAGGTGATTTATTCCATATGGAGAAGAAATTCTGATGCCTCTGACCAGGCACGTATTTAGAAGCTAATTTCCGGGGGGCGGGGGTCCAAAAAATCTACATTGAAGTATTTGCTTTCAATAATTAATCAGGGATGTGTTTTTATCATGATAGTAAAAACTAAAAACAAATGTAATATATTACATTCACATGACTTTCACCACCGAAGCTTCTACAAATTGTTCCTAGAAGAGTTTGTTTTTGTTTTGTTTCTTTGGATAACGTCTGTAGAAAGGCCTCTCTAACTGCACATTGTTCTTATAGCTGGGATAAAGCAATATAAGCAATAATCAGATATTTGAAAAGCAAACCACTGATTGATGCATTTGAAGTATTAGTTCTCCTTGAATGAAAAAGAGAATAGGAACTTAGAAGTTAAAAATTACATACCTTTAAGTATGTGAGAATTGTAATCACCAAGAAATAATATATCGAAATTGGTTAATTTCGAAATACATTATTGTAATTGACATTATTTGTGTATTTTAACAGCTGTTGTGCAGTACTTTTCGTTTATCTTTTAGGTTTAGAAGAGTTCTACAGACTTCACTTCCAGTACAGCGGACTTCAGAGTTTATGCTCAGGAAATTCACAATAGGCATTTCATTTGTTATGTAGCTATCTTAAATATGTGGTGCTTAAATTAAAATTATTGAAGCTAGTTTTGGACTACTATTTTCTTGAAAGTCTTCGTTTCACATCCTTTAAAGATAATCAAATTAAATCCTACATTTGGTATCCCTCCAATATTTGGGTTCTGTAGTATGCTATTAGCAGACAAACAAAGTTACACACTGGAGCACGCGCGGATATTCTTTTCTTAAAAATGTTTTTTTTTTCTGTTCTGGTGTCCTCTAAGCTTACATTCCTGATTACAATTTTTAAATGGAATTTAATTTTTTAAATTTTAAATTTTTTAAATGGAATGTAACATGTTTGTGCTTACTAAGAACGCAGTAGAGGCAATAAACAACGATCCCGTACACTGACATAAGTCTCTCTGGTTCTCACAATTTTACCATTCATATAAATCACGATTGCTCCATTCCGTATCGTCATCACACAAATTGTTTGGTTATAAATGATTTCAACTGGAGCCCACCTCCATAATGTGGAACTAAGTTTTATTTCAAATGTTTCTTTATTAAAAATTGAATGACAATTTGTTTGGGGGGTCCGGACCCCCTGGACCCCCCCCCCTTAAATACGTCCCTGACTCTGACTGGCTAAAGTTAGATATGAATCGATTCCTACTTGAAGGTTGTGGTCACTTCGTTACCCATCCATCTTAAGCTTGACTAGATGATGTTCCAAGCTGATATAGGTTTAAAATTAAGAATTTTTACGAGTATAGCTTTCATAACTTTCTTCCTATGCTATTTTCAGATTATCATTGGTGAAAACAAAATGACATTCCAAAGAGAGTATCTTAATTTCAAGCCATAATATTAAATGTCCTTAAAATACAGAACATATGGGCCTTTCTTCGATAAAAAGAGGCACAATTTCATAATGATGTCCACGAAATATTAACAGGATGAATCACACAAACGAAGCAATTAACAAAATTTAAAAATTAAATTAACGAAGGAAGCAAAAATAAAACTACAAAACTCTTACCTCAACGATAGTATGTACAGTGGGACTTAATGCCGCGTATGTTACCGAACGGCAATTGTCACTTTTAATAGAATAGATATCGTGCTTTATAGATAAATAAGAATATTTCCCCACACATCAAGGATTTTGACTGTAAAGTTGGTTCTCCAAATATTAGATTTAGATGTGTTAACACTGCGGCCAATATTTTCAAGAAAATTGCCCCACACTAACCTTTATATCGAAAACATTTGGAAAAGTTTTATTTTCTCAAAAACGCGTCTAATAATTTTGATTAAAATATTGATATTTAAGATATTTTCATGACAAATGAAATGCTATCTTGATTTTATTTATTTATTTTTTGTGAAGTGGTTCCGAAAATGTCTTCATTATGAACGACTTTTACATAACGGAGAGATAGACGCAATCTTACTTCACAAAAATCTAGACCTCGTTAAAGCACACAATTATGTCAAACATATTTTTGTGGAGCTAATTACTTCTGAGATATTCCCTGTTATTATTTTATGAATTTTCTCAAATCTATAGAAGAACTGTAGAGAAAGTGGTGTGAATGTAACTATTCGATTTTGCTACTGATTAAATGCTGGGTGGAAAATTTCAACCAAATACAAGGTAACATTACATTAAATTTGAAAGACTCTATATAGATTTGATTAACTCTTTCATATAAAGTATTGTTTGGTTGCGAAACTTATGTATCAAGTGACGTTTTTAAACATCTGGTTGGTAAACAATGGTTTGTGTCTTAAAATTTTACGCGTCTGGCTCCGACATTGTTTCGAATCGTTATTTCAAATTAGAGATATCTACCTTTTAAATGTTTGTTTCGTTTGCATCTGCCAAGCTATAAATCTTGAAATTATTAGTTTAGGATGATACATGTGAATAGCATCGGATTCTTCAATGAATTTATGAATGGATAAGATAGTAAGATGGATGGATGGATGGGCGGACGGACGGATGGACGGACGGAAGGAGGGCGGGAGGAAGGGAGGGAGGGAGGGACGGGTGGGGGTGGGTGGTTGGGTGGATGGACGTTCGGAGGGAGAGAGGGTGGGAGGGAGGGACGGACGGACGGGAGGGGGTGGGTGGTTGGGTGGGTGAATGGATGGATGGATGGATGGATGGACGGACGGACGGACGGACGGACGGCGGGAGGGAGGGAGGGACGGATGGACGGGTGGGGGTGGTTGGGTGGATGGATGGATGGACGGACGGACGGACGGGTGGGGGTGGGTGGGTGGTTGGATGGATGGATGAATGGATGGGTGGGTGGATTTATCAATGTACTTCTTTGTGGTGTCTCATTGTAATACAAATATTAGAATTATACATTGAGTGACAAATGAAACAGAGAGAGAGCGTGTGTGTGTGTGTGTGTGTGTGTGTGTGTGTGTGTGTGTGTGTGTGTGTGTGTGTGTGTGTGTGTGTGTGTGTGTGACGCGTGCGCGTGTGCGTGTGCGCGCGCGCTCGCGCGTGTGTATGAACACAGACATGGAACATTTTCTAAAAATTCCGTTTTTTAACTCAGGGTCCATATAGTGTGCATTTCCAGTGGAATCTCTAAGTCGATTTTCTATTTAATTGCTTCCTCTGCCCCATCCCAGATAATTTCCAAATAATTAAAAGCAGTCATTTATTGGAACCATCTCTATAAACATTCATGGATTATCCTGCTCCAATGAGGAGCCAGTGGTATGTCCGTCATTCTTCTTTCTCTCCTGCTATATGTGTACAGTTTTTTTTTTTCCTAATTCGAGAGAGATTGTAGATCCGCAGTTAGTTATAATGGCCAAATCTCACACTGATGCTTAATAATGGTCACGTAGTGTGAGTCAGACTACAATTGTTATTCTGATACAAAGCGTTTGCAGATAATGAGGCTTATTCATACCGCGATGTTCATCAAATGACTTCATTCGTATTCTGCTTGAAAATGAGCAAAAATGGGGAGCAAGAGATATAATTCTCATTGTGCAACGATTGTGCTGTTGGTCATTAAAATCACCACTGAAAATGTGACAATGTTAACTAGGACTGCATCATTAGTTTCTACTTTCTGTACCCTCAGGTAATGTTGGCATTCTGTTAACATTTGATAATAAGGCTTCTATTTAGTGATGAGAGAGAGTGAGAGGGGGGGAGGACATTTTAGAAACAATGTATTACACTCGCATGTCTTTCTCTACTCATTCTAATACCAACTATTCTTTAAATCGCTTATTGTTTTAGTTTAAATATTTCTTGTTAATCGTTTACGAGCTAGTCTTTGCGTGACGGTTTTGAAATTTCGCGTCTGTATGGATGGCTCAGTTGTTTAGGTGCTGGCTTACTGATTGAAGGTCAAACACGGTCCAGACGGATGCATTTAAGTGTGCTAAAAACCAACAACTTTATCTGAGTAGATTTATTAGCACGTAAAATTACTCCTGCGGTACAGAATTCCGATACACCGATAAACAAATATTTCATTTTTTAAATTTGGTTCTCCTCGCATGAATATGAGCAAAAGAATGGAATTCGACTTCTTACGGGCCCAAATGAACTAGTGAAACCTCACACTCTTACTCTCAACTTCCAGTTTAGGAAAGGTGTATATAAAACATGATTCTCAGTCGGCTTTCATGTCCGCCGCATTACCACCATGGAATTATTTGCGGTATAATATTAGTAATTACCTTAAGTTCTGAGGTTACTGAACAGCAAGTAGGGCAAGTATTGTATTAAAACTTCCTTGCGATTTGTTAACATAATTTGTATCTATCTTTAAGAGCGGGATAGCTCAGGTGGTTTCGTCTGTGACCCGCATTTGGGATATCCGGATTCGCCGCGGCGTGGCTTAGTGGTTAGACTGCTTGGCTCTCACCAAGGCGGCTCGGGTTCAGATACAGGCATCCGCAGAGTTAGATTTGTGGTGGACAACACGGCGCTGGGCCGAATTTTCTCCGGGATGTTCTGTTTCTTCCGCCATCTCATTCCACCGGTGCTCCATGTTCATCTCAAGTACCATCAGTGTCACCGCCTGCGGTGTCGTATGTAGTAAAAGCGGGCGTTAAATATTACACATTTCATTTTCTGGGTTCGCTTTCCATAGCCGGCCTACTTAACGCATGGGTTTTTTCGGGGGTGGGGTTTCCACGTCAGGCGAATGCTGGTTAGTTTATTACATTCCCGGAATTTCCTGTCATTTCATATCATCTCTCTTCTGGTGGTCTCTTTCAGGGTAGAAGTGTGGGTGGGAGTCTCGCTGCTGCATGGCAGGACGATACGCTTCCCCGGTATTAGGACCTCCTGTCTCCGGTAAAGCACAATGTGAGCGTTCTCTTAATATCTTGCGGATACTTAATGGGAAATCGTGGGGAGCGGATCGCACAGTGCTGCTTCGCTTGTATCGCACACTGGTCCGATCCAAGCTGACTATGGGTGCATCGCGTATGCTTCAGCTCGTCCATCTATGCTGAAGCTCTTAGACCCGGTCCATAACTCTGGCATTCGTTTAGCTACTGCGGCATTTCAAACAAGCCCAGTTGTAAGTCTTCGCCGAAGCGGCAGAACCCCCTCTACAATATCAGCTGTTTTGGTATTCATTATAGGGACACCGAGCTAAGTCCAAAGCCTCCAGGTTTTCGCTTCCGGGAGCTTCTTCTGTGGCGTGCCCTCGAGCTACCCTGGTTGCTTCCTCGGGGTGAAAGGGTGTATCCTCCCTGTCTGCATGCTGCACCTGCCGCAGATCTTGGTATGGCTGCGCACAGCAAGTCCTCAACCCCCTCGAGTGGTATCCGCACTTTGTTTTTAAAATTTTTATCGGATTATCAAGATTTTATTTTAATTTATACCAACGGGTCCTAGAGCTCTGCTGGTGTTGGGTGTGCGTATGTCCATGGGGCCGAACCCTTTGCATTCGGTCTCCATGGCAGCACTTCTATCTACACTGCAGAGCTCCATGCAATATACCGAGCCATTTTATATGTTCGCCGCAGAAGGTTGGGTGACAGTCTTATCTTTAGCGACTCCCTGAGCGCCCTTCCGAGCCTTCGTGAGCTGTACCACCACCACCACCACCACCCCCTTGTACAGCGTATCCAGGATGCCACCACGGTTTGCACGCCTCTGGCGTCAGCGTGGTGTGCGCATGGGTCCCTGGTCACGTGGGCCTGGAAGGGAACGAAATGGCGGATTTGGCGGCTAAGGTGGCAGCCACAGCACCTAGTGTTACCCTCCCTTTGGTCACTATGGAAGACTTTCAGCTTGTGCGTAGGGCGGCGCTCTCGTGCTGGCGTGATGAGCGGTCTGCTCTGCGTGGCAACAAGCTGAGATCGGTGAAGGAGCTCCCGATTCCTTGGGCGACCGCCTGTCGTTTATCCCGTCGGAAGGGAATAACCCTGGCTCGGTTGCGCATTGCGCACTGTTATTTTACCACAGTTTTTTATTTTTTATTTCTTGAATCGGACCCCGGTTCCAGTTTGCCCGCTGTGCGGTTCAGAACTGTCGGTACCACACATAATTTTAGATTGTTTTAGACTAGAACTCTCCGTAGGTCTCTCCGGCTGCCGGACAGCTTGGCGGAGATCCTCGCTGATGACGAGGCGGCGGTGGGCAAGGTTTTAGCGTTCATTTTAGATGTAAATTTTAGAATTTAGGCCGAAGGACTTTCGGTGTTTTAACCTTTTTTAAACATTTTTATTGTTTTAACTTCCGTTCTAGTCTTTGCCACATCGGAAGCACTTGGGGCTTTTTAGTCTTTTTTTTTTAACTTTTTCTGGTTTTATGGTTTTAAGATTTTAGTCTTTGCCTCATGGTTATGTGGGTGTTTTATCTTGAGTATATTTTCCTCATGGTCTTTTAGTGTTTTAGACATTTATTTAGTATTTTTGTGTAAGCCAATTGTTTTTTAAGGCCGCCGAGGACCCAGCAGTTGAGCGCCCTTAAACATCAACTCTCTCTCTCTCTCTCTCTCTCTCTCTCTCTCTCTCTCTCTCTCTCTCTCTCTCTCTCTCTCTCTCTCTCTCTCTCTCTCTCTCTCTCCGGTCTCCGGCCCGACTTAGTGGGCGTTTAGGAACCGTGGTTGGCGGGATGCTGGCTGTACTGGCCTGCCGAGGAGTACCAAGAATAGGGACATTGTTTCCTTGAGTCGGCCACCCTCTGTCTCTTCTCGCCTCATCCTTCCTTCTAGGGATGCCCTACTTGGGGCACAGGTAGAACTGATCAAGTCTGGTCGACGTACCGACATTCCTATCTATAGCAGGAAGAGGAAGTATTCCGTTCCGTCAAAAGAATTCTATATCAAAATTGCAGGGAAGATATGTACATGATTTGACGTCCATTGAAACCCGCAAAAGTTTACAAAAGGCTCTGATCGTGTGAGTCAGCAAAAAAGAGAACTCTGAAGCAATTTTTATTTTAAAAATGTCGACTCTTAAATTCTTTGATATAAGACTATTGGTTTCTTATGTATTATTTGGGTTTCTTAGCAGCAGCTATATTCTCTGAAAATTTTTGTATGGAACCTTGTACTCTTATTTTGGAGGATTAAAAAATATTGTGTAGAGCAAAAGCAGATTATGATGTAAGTTATTAGGTCGAAAAAGCAGTGAAACTAATAGCTATAACATCGGGACTGTTAAGGGCATTAATATTTGGTTCAGTGGTTCCACATGCACCGAAGCAAAAAAGCGCGTGCGAAATTCGGTTCACTTGTTGGTAGCAAAAACATTTGACGGCGTTAAATAACATTCCTTGTATGTAAAAAGCTACAGTGAACTTCCTGTCTGCAGTCATTTCATACGGTTGAGCGGTAAATGAACCTTTGCAGACACAAAAACATGAGCTCTGCGCAGGATGTTTGGGATTGGATTGTGGGGCTGTATTTGCAAAACAAATAGACATCTCAATTACAATGGAGGCTCTGTTCACGAACAGTTGAAGACTGAGGAATTTCATACGTCATATGGAACAAAGACACTGCTACATTTAGACTCGAGTGAGAAAATTCGGTTTAGAGTCACAAACTACTTGTTGCGCTCGTCGTTAATTTGACTTTTAAAGAAATTATAATTCAATGGAATACTACTATTAGGGGGTTATGGGGTGTATGGGCACCCAGGGCTGCTTTAGGGCTTATTTCACCCTCTTCAGCCAAAATATATTTATTTTCTGAGTGAGGGAGAGGCTCTTTTTTGGGTGATGGCATGCTTTTTATAAAGGGATTGCTTATTTATTTTTTCTGTTTCATTAACAGATTGGTATCTATTAGTAGAGGTGGAGGTTCAAGTTGTATTTGTAGTTATTCCGAGAAGTAGGTTTGATGTTCTTGTGGTCGCTCTCGTTGATCTTGGATGATCTCTTCGTATTCAGTGTTCTGATGCAGGTGTCTTGGTCTGTATTGCTTGGTGTTTTCAGTAAGTCTTTGTCATGTTATCTTTAATGTCAGAGTTAAGGTGTTCTTTGGGGTCGTCATGTTTTTCTTGCATGTGTCTTCATCATGGAGATGGATGTAGTGGGTTGTGGGTTTGTTTTGATCATTTGTAAGTGCTTACGTTTTATGACAGTGTGCAGTTATAATGTCGACTTCCTAGTTTAGTTGTTAGGATGGGTTCGAGGATGGTGTCTGTAGTTGTCTTATAGGTTCTTGAGTCATGTCATGAAGTTATGCTTTCAACGGTGGGTAATGCTGCTGTTGCTGTTTTCATTTTAAGTTTATTAATGTTTTTCTGACTTTTGCAATGGGTCTCTGATGATTTGTATATTTATTTGGCAATGTTTGCATTTGTCTTCCGGGGTGTGAGTTGTAGTGGTGGCTATTCTTCATCAGGTTTCTTAATTGTTGTATCAGCGTCTTCATTTGTTTTTACAGTGGTTGCGCTGTTGCTGCTACTGCTTCTGTACTACTATTGCTGCTTCTTCCTTTTTTGTTGCTTTAGTAGGCCTACTGTTGTTTTGTAGCTGTTCAGATATTTGTATTGTTTTTATGTTCTTGGGTTTTTGTTTACTTGATTTACTTGCCACTGCAAGTTTTCCTGATACTATATAAGCTTTGATGCTTTTGTTCTTAGTTTTGTGGCAATTTGTTTGAAGACTACGTTTCTCCTTTTTGGTGCAGTTCCTTGGTATATTGACATGGTAATTGTTTTAAGTAATTGTTCTGCCATTTAGTTGGTGATTTGTTCAATACATTCGTAGACATGATTTTGTATTGTAGATATTTTTTGTAGTTAATTTATTTTTTGTTCTGTCTTTTGTGTTAGATCTCCGGTGGTATGTGATGTTTCTTCTGGTGTGAGCTTGCGTTTGTCTACTGGGATTTGTGTTAGTTGCAGTGGTGGCCATTCGTCTTCAGGCTTCTTCTTAGGTGTATCAGGGTCTTCACTTGTGAAGATTTTTGTTTCAGCAACCAGTGTTACTTCGGTTGGTGGGTTGCGTGGATAATTGGGACATTTAACTTGTCCTGTGTATCCAGGGTCTAGACATGTGGCACAGTAATGTCCATTTCTTTGTTTCTGTGCATGCATTGCCATGTTAGTCTTCTGTCTCCACAGTAAAAGCAACGTGATTCATTTGTGCAGTCATCTTGATGATATCCATATTGTTGGCACTTCTTGCATGGAGAGTGCTTCTCAGTGTTTTTTATGCTTCATTGTAGAACCATTGGCCTTCTATCATTGTTCATTCATGTAGGATTGCTTTTAATTGTTCTTGTTTCTTTTTAAGAACTCTTATTATGTTTTTACTTATAATTTTGGTGACTTTCTCAATTGTAGGATAGTTTGTTTGTATGCTTTTAAGTAGTTCTTCTTGTGTAATATTTAGTGGTATCCTTTGATTACTGCACTTAGGTTTTGTCTGTTGTTGCTAATGATGCTCATTTCATTAGTGGTGTTTTCTGGGAGATTGGTAGTGTATGTCGCTCGCGTTCCAAAGTGCGATGGATGAATGCCTTGCTGAAAAGTCCTTCTATTTTGTTCATTGTCAAAGATTAGTTGGTATGTGTTTGGGGGTCTGTTGATTTTCCGTTTAAGAATCACATTTTTGTGTTCCAATTGTAATTTCTTCTTGTTTATTGGTGACGTAGATGGGGCACCTTTTATCATCATCGCAGTTTACCACCTATAATGTGAAGCTTCCGTGTGGTCTGAGTTTGTTCACTTGCTGTGTTGCATTCTGGCAGGCATCTGTATTGATGTGTTTCTTGTGGTTCTTTTTGCCATTTCTAATAGGGAGCTCATGTTGTCACTGATTGTGCTATAGTCAGTGTCAGAGTTAGAGTGTTCTTGGGTCATTTTGTTTTTGTCTGCTTGTATCCTCGTCTTGGAGGTGGATGCAATAGGTAGTTGGTTTGTTTTAGTCATTTTTAGGTTTGATGGATGCAACCGCTAAAAAGCACAAATGGCTTCACAGCTTATGAAGCCGCCTGAGTGTAACTCCAACGAGTTACAGGACGTACGTCCTTTGGCAAGGTACAGTTGTACCCAGTGACTTTCCTGCTTAGCTGCAAGGATGGGTTCAAGGATGGTGTCTGTCGTTGTCCTACGAATCTTGAGTCTGGTCGTGAAGGTCTGTTATCCACGATGATTGCTTCGCTGCTTCTGCATCGCTAATGTTGCGTTGTGGCAGTTGCCGCTACTCGTCGCTGGTGCTTCTACAACAATGAAAGCCGAAATACCTAATGACGTGACATTTGTGCTCATACGAGGGGCACTATTTATATGTTAAGCCTAATAATTAAAACAAAGTAATTTCTGATTGGAAACTGCGTTATTGTTTTTCACAATATTCTCGTTTATGATCAATACAGTTTTGCATCTGTTTAAACCATTTATCAAAGCATTTAGTTCAGTCTTCTTGAGACACCCCCAAAACATGGTTTTTAAAGGCATCAATGCCTTCTTCTGCCAACGAAGGTCTTTGTCCACGCAATTACTCTCAATGTTCGGAAACAAAAGGAGGTCATTAGGTGCCGAATCAGGACTGTATGGCGGATGACCCATTAGTTCGACTTGTTGAGCCTTCAAATGCTCTGTTGTTAGACGAGATATGTGTGCGTTGGTATTGTCTTGAAGAACGATCCTACGGTTCTTGTAGGTTTTCCTTACTTCACCGATGACTTCCGACAAATAAATGGTTGTGTATCATTCGACATTGAACGTTTTACGTCCCTGTAAAGGCACTGTTACCACTTGACCAGTTTTGCTGAAAAAGCAGGCGATCATTTGCTTTCAAAGCTTCGAGCGCAAACAACTTTTGTTGGTTGTAGTTAATTGATGGAAATTAATCATTTCTCCACACTAGCCGTATACAGGCTAAGGTCTTTGATAGATAGAGTCAACATGAAAAGTTCAATGCCATAGCCGGGATTTGAACCACGGATCTTCTGGTTTCCGTCCAGTCGCTCTAACCCATTAAGCTACCATGGCCAACGTGCCGTCCTGACATTAAATTCTCCATTTGACTCATATATTTCCCCGGTAGACCACTAGGGACTCTCGTATTCAAGATACACCGTTTGTGGCGACTTACTATCGTAAGTACTTGAGTCCCAGGCTTCATCATTTAACTCTTATTATTTTAGTTAATTGATGGAAATTAATCATTTCTCCACAGTAGCCGTATATAGGCTAAGGTCTTTTATAGATAGAGTCAACATGAAAACTTCAATGGCATGGCCGGTGTATCTCGAATACGGGAGCCTCTAGTGGCCTACCGGGGAAATATGTGAGTCAAATGGAGAATTTAATGTCAGGACGGCACGTTGGCCATGGTAGCTTAATGGGTTAGAGCGACTGGACGGAAACCAGGAGATCCGTGGTTCAAATCCTGGCCATGGCATTGAATTTTTCATGTTGACTCTATCAAACTTTTGTTGGATTTGCTTCATTTTGAAACATCCATACAGTCGACTGCTGTTTACGTCCCAGCTCATACGTATAGATCCACGATCCACGATTCGTCTTATATACGTCTTTTGAGACACCGCCATCGTATTTCTTGAAATTTTTATGCACCAATCGCATCTTTTTGAGATTGCGTCACATTATGTGGGATCCAACGAGACCAAACCTTTTTTCAGGGCTAAATAATCATGGGATAATTTATAAATGCTGGTGGAACTAATGCCTAGGGTGCTTCAATCTCAGAATATGTCTCATGACGATCTTTCATTATTAGTTTTTACACAGCATCAATGTTTTCTGGCACAATGACTGAATTTGGAAGACCTTCACCAACTTGATCATTGAGCGAACGGTGGCCACGATTTAATTCGTTATACCAGCGTTTCACAGTGGCAAAGGGTAGAGCTTCGTTGCCAAATGTGGAAGTTAGTAGATCGATGCACTCTTGTCCTGATAATCTACGTCGAAAGTCGCAATAAATCATTGCAGGAACATTTTCAGGCGTTAATTCCGTGTTTTTCTTGAGACACAGTTTTCAAGATAATGTAAAGAAAACAAATGATGCTCTATTGACATAATGTTTGAATTAGATCTTGGCCAATAATGTCAAACTTTCCATTGCAAATGTCAGATGGCACCTACAACATACATGTTAAAATCGACGTTAACAAATGTAACGAAACAATTGTAACAGCGCTAATAAAGCTGTTAAATTTCCTGCATTTCACCAACCTGTTTTCTGAAACATGTGTTAACACCAAGAAACTTGTACATATGAGAGCTATAGAAGGCTATGGATGAGTCGTATTATTTTCTGACCGTATTGCGATGCGCTTATGTTTTCATTTTCATCTGCACTCAGCTAAAAAAAATGACGGATAAAAAAAATCTCATCAAAGGAGAAAGAATTGCTAATTGAATTGGTGACGAAGTATAAGGATATCGTGGAAAACCGGAGGACGGATGCAGTGAATGTAAAAGAGAAAGATGTATAGTTTATACTTAGGTGGTAATTCCCCTTAGTTCTCGTCATCATGTAAGGATGGAGTTAAAATCCAGCATATGTGATCTGCTTTGTTTTTTCTCTGTAACGTACCTAGAAGGTAGAGGAAGCCTTAGTAAATTTTACTAAAACTTTCGATGTAGAGATTCCACCGTAATGCACGATTTGTGGTCTCGCGAATGAAAAAAAAAGAATAAATCTGTTGCTGTAAACAGCATAACTAGAAAACGAAACGTCAGATAGATAAAGTGTTATACTTGTTACTTAAGTTTAGTATATTCTAAAATACGACACAAAGATTTTCAAGAAAATCTCCCCCCCCCCCGCACCCGAGAACAACTTTACATGGAAATATTCTCAATAATGTTTATTTTCACAAAAATGGTTATAACGAATTGTATTGAAATTCCGCATATTTAAGACATTTACATGACAAAATGTATAATCCTTCTGATAGTAGTCTATAAAGTTCAATTCATATTCACTAGGAAGGCATCTTGTATAATATTGTATAATCATTAAAACAGTAGAGAAATAAACACAAATTATAATACAGAGCATGTAGATGCCTTTAAAAAAATTTACTTCCAATAGCAGTATTTTATGGTATCGTACGAGGCGTG
Source organism: Mantis religiosa (assembly GCA_030765055.1). NCBI lineage: Eukaryota > Metazoa > Arthropoda > Insecta > Mantodea > Mantidae > Mantis > Mantis religiosa. Next base: position 297,875,107 of record CM060948.1, on the reverse strand, counting down.
GCCGTAAAATAAGGTCTTCAATTTTATTTGATACAGAAAACATGTTTATTGTCAATGAATATTACATAGATGGAAAGGCTGAACTTACAGCTATTTTTTAACGTAATCACCATTGCGATCGATGCTTTTTTGCATGCGCTGTGGCAGTTTTTGTATACCCTTGTCATAGCACTCTCCCGCCAAGTTGCGCAGGTAGCACTCAACCTCGTTTTTCAAATCATCGTCGGTCTGGAAATGTGTTCTACCCAGGTGTGACTTCAACTCAGGAAACAGATGATAATCACTAGGTGCTAAGTTTGGACTGTAGGGTGGATGGGTGAGGATGTTCCATCCGAACTGGGCCAGGAGGTCAGCCGTTGCATGTGTAGTATGCGATAATGCAATTGTTCGGTCAAAATCTTGTCAATCGTAGTCTTACTGACTTCAGGGATAAGTTCGCACAGCTCGCGAACTGTCACACGCCGATCGTTAAGCATTTCTTGCTCCACTTTTGCAATTGTTTCGGCTGAAACTCAAGGCCGACCAGAACGCTGTTCGTCATGGACATCTGTACGTCCTTCTTTGAACTCTCTGAGCATGTTTTTGACGTCCATACACTGTGGCCCATAGACTTCCCCTAACTGACGATGAATTTCAGTGGAATATTGCCCTTGGCACTCAAAAAACGGATCACTGCACGCAACTCCCACTTGGCGGTGGAAGTGATAGGAAGCTCCATCGCAGACGGCTGCCCACCCAAGACTAATGGTTGCAACGGGTTCACTGTGGTAGGGATTTGAAGGGGTGAAACCAAACTACACGCCAGTGTTGCCGGATCTCGCGTAATAGCGTTCCTCACGGCTGCAGCGCCTTGGAGACCTTATTTTACGGACACGCCTCGTTATCTTTTGAAGTTGTCATTTGGTGTTTAGCTAATTTTTAGTTATCGTTTTGGTGCCCCGTATCCCTCTTGTATCTACAACGAAGTGGGTAAACGTTTATATTGACTAACGTGAAATACATAAATAAATAAGCTTTGTAAGGCTAAAAGCTATATGAAAATAAGCAATTGGGGGTTGAGAAAGCATATAAATGAAACATTTCAGATTCTTAATAACACGCCTCTTGTATCCTTTATAGAAGTTCTACGAAATAAGTAACGAAACATTTCTGTACACAGTTATCTTGATTAACGTGTAGCAGAGTAAAAAAGAAAAGAAAGGGGAAGGGGGAATAGATCTGGCGCGTTTTACTCACATGAGTTTATTCTAGTGGCTATACAAACTAACCATAAAAAGCTTCTTTTTTACTCTACGTCATTTTAATCAAGATAAAACTCTGTATAAATAGCTGTACTACATGCAACAGCGATACTCAAATGTTTAAGATCTGGGCGCTCCATGCTACCCGTAAAACTCCATACTTTTTCTATGCAATCGCTTTTTCTATGCATTGGATGGACAATTGGATTTAAGGGCACTCAACTGCCAAGGTCATCAGCGCCCTTAACAAGCCAATCATGTTAAAACGCACTAAAAGGGCTAAAGCATGTCCATAATAAAAACAAGATAAAACAAACACAGCATGGTATGTCAAAGTCTAAAATACATCTAAAAGCCATAAAAAAGGTTAAAATGCCTAAATGGCTGGTAACTAAATCCTAAAATGCACATTTAAAAAGAATTTTAAAACTCTGGCCACTGCTTGCTGGTCGTCCGCTAGGATCTCTGCCAAGCTGGCCGACAGCTGGAGAGACCTGCGAAGACGTGACAGGCCAACACATTCTAGCAGGACATGCCTGACCGAAAGGGCTGTACCTCAAAGCGGGCAAACAGGAGCAAGGCTCCCACTTAATAAAAATGAATGAGTAAAAAAGCAGAGGCCAACGCGCAACTGAGCCAAACGTACCTTTTCCTGGTGGGATGCACGGCAGGAGGTTCTCCACGGTACCGGAAGGTCTTTTATGTCACGGAGCTTCTTTCTGTTTAGAGCACACCACTCGTCGTACCACGAGCGAGCACGGCTTTCCGTAGCAGGCCACCAAAGTCTTCCGCAGCTACTAACGGTATGGTGACCTGCGGCTGTGTTGTAGCTATCTTCGCTGCCGAATCCGCCTGCTCATTCCCTGCTAGGCCCACGTGACCAGGGACCCAAGCACATACCACGCTGACGCCTGAGGCGTATAAAACGTGGAGGGCATTCTGGATACGCTGTGCAATAGGATGGTAACTGTACAGCGGCCGTGGGCTCTGAAATGCACTCTGGGAATCATTTAAAATGAGGCTAGTACCTAGGTTTCGTCGACGTACATTTAAAATCGCTCGGTAAATCGCATAAAGTTCAGCGCTAAAAATAGAGGTGCTGCTACGGAACCCGAATGTATAGGGTTCGATTCCATAGACTAAAGCACAACCAAGCCCACTCGAGCTCTTTGAGGCATCAGTATAGATTAAAATTCGATCAGTAAAACCAGAGAAGTACTCTAAAAAACTAGTACGGATACTACTGGGAGCCATGTCAGATTTTGCATATCGCGTCATGCCCAGATCTATGTGTGTTATTCCCCGCAACCATGGAGGATACACTCGTTTGCCCCTAGGAAACATTCTAGGCATCTCGAGTGCATGCCTCCTAAGCAGCTCCCGGAACCGAAACCCTGGAGGCTTTGGACTGACACGGGTGTTCCTATACTGGACATCAAGGAACGTGTCGAAAAAAGGTGCAAACGTCGAATGCGATGACATGGTATTTAATCCACAGCTATAAGTCCCCAGCAAAACGTCGTGCCGTTATTGCAGAGGGACTTTTTCTATGCAATAACGAATATCTTGAAAATGGCTTTTACCACAAAAACAGTTTTGAAATCAATCATATGTTTTAAAGATATATCGATTTTTTCTGTATTACGTTTTCATCTCTGACTTGATATTTACCAATTACCTAGGTATTTAAGATTATACAAAACTTCTTCCCAATAATGAGAGCTTCATAGGCGTTTTAACAACATTTTATTTCAGAACTATTTTTTTTTCTGTTAGAAGATCAAATATTTTAAGAAATGTTCAATGTAAATGGTAGTTTTGGTTGGAGGGATTTTCTAAAACCATTAATATTTGGAAGGCACTGAATTTATATGTCATGTGGATATTTATCCAACTTTTTATTTTTTAGTTGTGCTGTTCACCGACGCACAGATCCACTTCTAAAATGCTTTCTTTCGGTTTAAGAGGACTCAAATTTTTATGAAATCTCGATATCAAATTTTTGGGTGGAGTGCAATAGGTGCTTTCTCTACCTATTGGGTTAATTGCAGAGAGAGTACTAAACATTTATAAGAATCATTTTTTAAGAAAAATGGGGAGCGAAAGTCATGTGAATTTAACACATGAAATCATCTATGAAGCGGTCTACAAATGTGGAATTAAAGCACATATGTCGTTTAACAGGTTGCGTAAATTAAAAGGAGAGAAAGAGAGATTTCTACGCGCAGCTGATTCATCTGTTTAGTTATGTGACTTCAAAATAAATTCTATTTACGGGTTTATTGCAGGTCAGTAATGATTGAGGAAGTACCTATGCAAATATATGATAATGAGTTCAAGAATTCGCGTTTTTGGCAAGATTTTCGTTACCTTGGACTAATTATAGCCAGTGTGATGTCGATGATCTTTGGGAGAAGAGGATGGTGTTTGTAGTAAGAAATAAACGTTAGGACTGAAGGAAGCCTGGAGCGAAGTTGTTAGTTCCGGTTACAAATACGCTGGACGCTGGAAGGCCGTGCTAGAAATAGTTTGATATTTACATTGTGGGGTTTGCATAAGCAACAGTGGAGAATATATTTTTGGCCTGTGTCCCTGTGGAGGTGAATGATAGAGGGATCTCTTCTACTTGTAATCGCTTAGTGCACGGCTGCAGGTCATTTTCAGAGAACTGTAAAACTGTAAACACAGTGATTTGGAGCAGTAAAGGAAGTAGTGTATGTATTTGTTTGTCTCCCAATAGAACGCGTTTGCAATATTCCTTGTGGAAATGCGCTCTAGAGGATCTAGAGCAAGTTCAACAAAACTCATTCGCTTTGTGAATTGCGTTGCTTGCTGTGATGCTCGTTTTTTTTGTGTCACCGCGCAGTTTGCATTTCTCTCATTGACAGTCGAATGAATGAGTGTTTTACTCATATGGTATATGCAGAATGGTCAGAATGGAACCGAGACCATAAACAATATCATTTCGAATATTGACAAAGATTCCTATTCATGCATTACAAATCTCGGTATGCAGTCTCTGCTACAATTACTTATATTAGTCTAGAGGTGATATTTTGTAAAAGATACTAACGAATTTTAGTCATTTTATTTTGTAATCAAGAACTTTTAAAGTGATTTTGCTGGAAACCTTCTCGTTGTTATCTTTTCGCATATTCCATTTTATGTTTCTGTGCTTATCCACATAGTAAGCAGAGAAAGTATTGCATTCCACCCAAAGATTGCATGTCAAGATCTCTTTGCAGATCCATACCTTTATTACTTTAACCTCTCTTCGCAGACTTATAATTGCTAAATTAAACTTTAACAGCTTTTTATCAGATTCGGTAAAAGCTGTGCCGGCATAAATGTTTATATAGTATAGAAAAAAAATCCTTGTTTCACATAAACTTGTCCCGTATCTCTTAACGGTCGTGTGACCTTATCACCGCATATTGGCTGCTATTGTAGTATAGACTGTTGTGCAATAAAAATTAGTTCGTTATTTAGCATGGTGATATATCTTTATATGTTGGAGGAGAATTGTCAAATTTATATTTTCGTAACTGTTTGAATTAAATATATTACGCAAAAGAGTTGATTTATCTGAAATGCATGTTAATTCTTAAACGAAGTAAAGAGGAAGTTCCTTAGCTCTCAAGCACATGAATCGGTTGCACATGATTTAGTGGTAGTGATGACATATTAGTTTATATGACTTTTATCACTAACCTTGTTTTGAACTGGATTAGTCATATACCGCCATTCGAAGGTGTGTTGTGCCGAGTGCGAGAGCTAAATTATTTTATTGATCGGTTATTGCGCGTGTACTTATTATATGTATAATGGCAGAGTCTACCGCCAATTTTTCGCTGAAGCATTGCAAGGGAAAACCTTTACAAAGCGGCGAAAAAAGATTTGTGGTGCATGAGTTTAATGCACTCACAGAGAAGAATCCGTCTTTATCAGAGAGAGAATTCGAATAGCTTTCCTCTGAACTTACAGGTGTGAGTGTTAGATGCGTAGGAACATCGCGACATGAAATTGAGACAACAGGAAAACTTACCACTCCAGGGGTGATATTGCTGTGTGGCGAAGACGTTATTTAAGGCCAATCAGACTGTGCCAGGATACAAATCGCAAAATATATTACCTTGACGAGGCTTGGGTGAATGAAGGACACACGACAAGTATGGTGTGACACGACTTTTAAGACTGAAAGACAAGCATTTTTGCAAGGTATGTGTGCTGGTTTTAAAAACTCCCAGTGGAAAAGACCGAAGGCCTTTCATTATAAACTTGTTTCAGTTTCATTGTTCATTCATTCAGTTTCATTATAAGCTTCATTATTTTTGCTTGCCTTCATATCCTTATTTGTATGATTTTATGTATCTTCCTGTCAATTATTATGACGTTTACTGCAGGTTTAAATGTGACGGGAGGGCACTGCATATGGCGCGAAAGCGTTAGCCAATTAGGATGAGGGTGTAGGTAGTTGCACGCGGAGTGATACATTTCAGCGGGGCAAGGGTATATGAAACAGAGATTAGTTTGAAACGGATTATTATAGATATCCCGCATTAATGCACGCATATAAGAATTATAGTTGGATATGCAATTTTAACAATTGTAGAAATTAAAATCACACTGGCTAATGCAGATGTAACCCGTTTAATAAGCATAGGGTAATAAACTTCAGGATTATGGCAACATTACGAAATGGCAACAAAAATGGAAGTTTATTTTACTGCTCCATATAAATGAAAGATATGAAATATCTGGGAACACGTTTAACTGGAACAAATTGTGTTCCACTTCGCCGAAGGTGCTGAGTGTTTCAGCTCCATCAGTTGTTATTATCACTCTTTCTGGTACATTTACTGCACTAGCGCCAATCTGACGTGGTTTTTACGCCCTGGGATTTAATTCTTACTCATTTGGCCGTTCTGCTGGGAAGGGGAAGGTTTGAGTATCCCTTCCGGTATCAGGATAATCCGAAATAACGCTACCCTAACCTTGCCCAAGCTGTTCGGAACAAATGACTTTCCTTATCCTTAAGTTCAAGTATCATACAGAAACCAACCGTCACTTGTTTTATAACTTATTTTACATTTTGAGATTCCGTTATCGATTTATGTCAATGTTTTGTTCATTTACCCATTGCTTTCTCTACTACGAATGTACGCAAGTAGTAGAAAAGCTATTGCATTCTACCCTAAATTTTGATACAGAAATTTTACTGGAAATATACGTTTTGAGATCCTCTGAAATTTCAATAAAATTTTATAAACCCGCGCGCGTTCTTTGTTCCTTTGAATAACAATAATAATAACTCATGTCGCGACAGCCCTTAGAGGGCCAAGGCCTACCAATCCGACTGCCGGCCTCACGCCTACTTACGCACGGCAGAGGTGGACGATCATCCAACTGATACGGGGAGGAGATGTGGTCAGCATCTCGGCATCCTCCAGCCGGAATGTTGGTTTGCGTGACCAGTGTCGCTTACCTAGCGCAAGCTCCTCACTGTCTTCAAGATGCTGAGTGGGCACCGGTCCTATACCCGAGACTTAAAATCCGCACCACATGGGTGGGATCGAACTCGGGCCGCTGTCTATGACCAGGGACCAAGGCATGCTGCCTTAGTCCGCTACGCCACGTCGCAGGACGCTCATTTGAATAGTATAACTCAAAAACTACAATTCGACTGAACCATCAATTTGGTACTTAAATTTAATGATGCGACACGAAAATTTTCAAGAAAATCACCCACCCTATTCTATCGTTTACATAGACAAAGTTTCGAAAATTGTGACTTTCTTAAAAATGGCTTACTAATCAAGGTTTCGCGGGTGATCAGCCGTGTCAAATTAATAAACGTGGCCATTGTAAACTGCATGGCCTTCTTCAGGAACTGATGTAATGGCTGAATTCTTCGTACTATATACGATCAAATGGTGATCCCAGATCCTGAAGAAGGCCATGGCGTTTACAATGACCGAAAGCTCGACGTTTATTAATTTGACACGGCTGATTACCCGCGAAGCCTTGATTAGGCTTTAATGGTGTTTATTAAAATACAACATGTTTATAATATTTTCATGACAAATTAAATGCATACCTTAAATTTTCTAGGAATAGCTTTTAAAAGGTTCTTCATTCTGCACGGCTTTTACAAAGCGCACAAAAATTTTTAAATTCGACAAGCCACACAATTTACATCAGAATTTTTTGAGCAAATGATTCTTATTGGCTTGAATTTTCAAATATTTATACTTTGTTCAAATAGAGGATCGTTATTCGGCTTTTATCTGTTGGTTATTTAAGCAGGACGAATTTCAGAGTCACTACATAGCGGCCAGCTGTTAAAATATTTGACTATCACTTAAAGCCTACTGTTCGCTTATTCCCCATGTATCTTGATACCGAAATTAAAGAATTGCAATAAGTAAAGAATCATGATGGATTTCAAAGGAATCTTGTATTTTTGTTACGACACGAACAGGTGCAGTTTGTTGAGTTGTTATAACAAAAGAAATGTAAGAAACAGTGTCCTTAGCAGATTTCTAAAGGATAGCACTTGACTTTGTTGAATGGGGTATTCTTCGGACCCTTCTTAATGGCATGACAAAATAGTCACAAAGGGAATCTTTGGTTGAATAATGGGCTTCCAGAAAGTAAAAGCTATACTCACGCGCAGCTGTGAGGACAGGCAGTCTTCGGGGTGAGGCCGATTAGGGCAGTCCTATTCTTCTGTCTTGGTCGAGGGCAGACCAGAAGCGATGAGAGAATATATTTGTCGGTTTATACTTAACTAATTAAATATTATCGGGTAATAAGCATTCCGCCTTCAGCAACTCTAAACAGTGATATATTGGTAACCCTTGGTCGGCAACTTCAAGTTTGATGTTCTGATAAAAAGAAACAGTCATTAAACCAGTTTGATACGGGCATTCCAGTGTCATTAAAACCATCGTTCTCATTCAAATCCACGCATACCCTGGGAGAAACCTCATTGCTTTACCCTGAGCTAAACAAAATTGTATCAAACTGTCGCCCCCAACGTGGTAATCTTTGCTCGACAATATATTTACTTCAATCTACAAGGAATGTTTTATAAGACAATTTCTTCAAACGTTTATCTTAATATTAATGTGAAGTAGAATGAACGCTCGTGAGAAATACTAAGTTGAAGAATGAGTAGAGAAAAATTTTAAGAACGTATTATATTAGCTTTTGTTAAGTTACTAACAATATCGCCATTGAATATTTGCTGTGTAATGTATTATTTATATGTAACGCTATATAATATATATCATAATTGAAAAGGAGAGGGGAAACAAAATTGCATAAGAGCATAAGAAACCATGGAAAATTGAGAGTGAAAATCTTGGTGCATTGTATTATCACGTGTGAACAGCACGTTGCTGAAGTCCCCTCCCTCCCGGATGTGAGAAATTAACCTGTTTAAAATCATCCCGTACCCATCAGAGGATGCGCGCAACTGTCCCGCTAGGTGGGCTGGTCTGCCTCCCTACACGTGGTCTACAGACCTTCAATAAACAGGGAGAACGTAAAACATTCGGGTTGCCTTTCGACAAAAACAACTGAATCGAAACGATTTCGTAACTGGAGCAGTGACACATTTTATTTAAAAAAAAAAAACTTGTTTCAAACCAGCAGAACATTTTCGCGTTATTTCCTTAAATGAGTAAATTCTTCTGCAAGTTTTTCATCTATCACTCTCCTTACATCTTCATCTAACTCCATCCACATCCCTTTCTCTTCCACTCTCTCCATCGGTCCTTCATGAGCTCTTTTGAAAACAGGTCAGAGTAGTATTTACTATATAATACCGTTAATGGAACCTAAAAGGCTGGCTTAGTTAATCCTTTGAGCTTGTAGAAGTTCCATATAACGGCCGAACTTTGTTCGATCAATTCATTACTCTTTTGCTTAGAGCCTAGACACTAATTAAAACTTCTGTTGTGTTGCACTCACAAGACTTTCTCTACCCTTGTATGTACAAACTATTCTTACAAACACTTATTCCTCTCTTTCATGTCGAGACGACATTTTCAGAAATTACGCCATTGATAGCGAGTCTGCCCTGCAAAAATCTATTTTTAAACTTAGTGAACTTTGTAAGCAATATAATATGCAAATTTCTTTTATAAAATCAAAGGTAATGGCATTCATTGGGAAAGAGCCAATTAGAACAAAAGTAGTTATAAATAATCGTTGAGTTGAACAGGTAAGCCATTTTAACTACTTGGGAACTGATGTTAGTTATGACGAGGAATATGATGTCTACAATAAAATATGCAAATTTCAAAGAGTGTGTGGAACAATAAATAGAACATTTAGAAACAAAATACGCAAAGAAACAAAATTAAAGCTCTACAAAGTTATGGCTGTACCTATACTGACATACGGAAGTGAGACTTGGACGTTAACTATAAAACAACAGAGTAAAATACAGGCTTCAGACATGAAATTCTTGAGAAGCGTGAAAGGATGCACGAAGACGGACTTAATAAGAAATGGAAATATAAGAGAAGAGCTGGACATTTTAGTATGAATGATAGGTTAAAAGATCTCAAACAAAATTGGAAGGAGCATCTTGAAAGAATGCCAGATAACAGACTTACAAAACAGATATTACAGTATCATCCTAAAGGTAGGAGATCGGTGGGCAGACCCAGGAAACGATGGCTGGAGGACTTTGAAGGCGGAACAGGCACTTGATTGCCTATGCCATGAAGTGAAGAAGAAGATAGTATTCTGAGTTCACGGCAAAACAGTAAGCTTTAAGCGATAGTCAAACCCTTTAAGGCCCGCCTTGGTAGCGTGGTGGTAGCGTGTCTGCCTCTCGTTCAAAAGGTCCCGAGTTCAAATCTCGGTTAGGGCGAGTCACCTGGTTAAGGTTTTTTCCGGGGTTTTCCGTAATCCTGAAAGACAAATGTCGGGTAGCTCTAAGCTGCATGTACCCCGGACTCATTTGAGCATCATTTCACCCCTTTCATTCATCGTCCGAGATGACTTAACGTTGGAGGACGTAAGTAAGAAAACAAAATCTTTAAGGGCTGGTCACTATGACATGGCTTTGAAATTCCGTTCTTTGCACTGCCAACAGATTAAAAATAAACAAACGGAATAACCGCTTTTCATTTGAGAAAAGTGTAGTCATTGTAAAGGCCAACAAATTAAAAAAAAAAGAATAACGACTTCCCATTTGAGAAGAGTTTAAGTACTAGAAACTCCATCAGATTAAAAACAAAAAAACAAAAGAAAGAACTTTTCCTTTGAGAAAGATGCGAGTATTGGAGTTAGAGTTTACCTGCCACTTAGTATGAAGAATACTTTAGAGGACATTTGCCGAAAAGTCAAGATGTACTTTTTCATTTGTCATTAAAATGTCAAAGATAGGTATGCTATTTAAATCAAAATCGTTAGAACCTCGGTAGAGGTTTAATAATTGAATAATAATTTATTATTATTAATTAATAATAATTTATGTATTATTATTTTCCGGAAATACGCTTGAGTATTTTAAAACGAGTAGGTATAAGAAATTTGGTTTCAGACAGAAATAAAAAACAAAACAAAAACCGACTAATAATTTAAATAATATTATAATATTAATCTTATCAAGTCGTCGAGGTAGCTCAGGGGTAGATCGTTGCCACGAATAGTTAGAGATCCATCATTTTGCTCCTCTCCATGCCACTGAATTTTAAAAAGTAATTTGGTTTAGCTTGCTGGTGGCTAATGTGAAAGAACAAGAAACGATATGGTTATAACTAGGGAGCGGATTTATAGGCATTAACAATGTGTGAAATAGGCACGCAAAAAGGGACTAAAATGGGCAAAATAGAAACTTAAATAGGTACTAAAATTTGCTAAGCAAACACTTAAAAATACACAATTATAATAAAATGGCTCTTAAAATGCACTATAACAAAATGACAATCATCGCAGCATATGCTGCAACAAATTCGCTAAACACATACTATTTCGCGGTTCCCTAAGAGAAATAGTTCTACATTTACTCCAAATTTCATAAATGGCTCCACAGCAAGTTAAAGTAACAGATGTTGTATAATTAAAATACATATAAATCCACTTCACTAAGTAAGAACCATAATGTTTACAAAGGTGTGACGTAATTATGTCAAAAAACAAAAACATAGGTTTCGGGGTGTGGGGCTTAAGGGTGAAAATTGAAATATCTGAAGCTTTCGTTAGATTTGTTTCAAATTTGTACCATTTATTGTTGTGATCGATCAAGAATGGAATAATACCAAGTTTCAGCTTTCTAGTGACAATAGTTTCTCAGGAATTAACAGTTTATATCTAAATTACAGGCGATTTTCAAAATGTCCCACATATTGTAATTTTAAACGTTAATGCTTGGTGTATACGTTTCTGCACCCGATTTAACCTATTAATGACCTGTTACTATGTGAAATATTTGCCTTCGCCATGTCAACGAAAGGAAAAAATAATCATAACTATTTAATAATTTTTATTTTCCTAAGCGTTTTCAGTAAGAAGTAAGCATTATAAACCTTTTCAATGCAAATAACAAAAATACAACAAATGTAAATGGGTACACTTAATATGCAGTTGCCCTTACAGGCATGTTTAGAATTTCATACAGATTAATGTAAAACTGCATCCTGTGGAACATTTTGAAATTAGGAAAATGTAGAAAGTATGGAATCTGAGAAATCTAAGGTTAAAATTACGTAATGGCAGCTACGATACAGATGTAGGGTTATTTACATAGTCATGTGACGTTTTCTATAGTGCCGTTAGAAAAAAATAAACTTTATATTATTGAAGTATGTCTATATTAATTTTAAGTCGAAAAGAAAACTGCATTTGGGATTGCTGTAAGTTTTGGATCACTTTGCAGAGATGTGCCGCTTTAATAGAAGCGATTGTTGGAAAGATATCAAATGTTCATCACAGCAATCTTAATATGACTTCAAATGATGTCACGATGTGTCAGAGAGATAGAAAGCACAGATCAAAAATTAATTAAAAGCTAAACCTATAGAATCCTAGTTTTTGTAATAAAAACCCTAAATACCCCATTGTTGACTAAAAACAAACAATAAGGGACAGCTTTTTAGTAAGCATTTACGTTCATTCAGACATAATTATAGCAATTACGGCATCGTGAAAAGAATTCTCGTACCTACTTTTATAAAGAAATGTGTGTTAAATTTTACACAAACCATTAAGATTTATTGGTCTGCAGTTTCATTTTCAATTTTGGAAACAACAGCAAAAGTCTCCATTAATCGATTTGATGATTACTTGAGACACATGTAGAAAAACGTAAGGATGAGAAAATCACAATTTTTTCATATATATATATATATATATATAATCATAGTGTGTAGCCTAGTTAATTAAGCGCTGCCCTTACAAGTTTAAGTTGTAACCTGAACAGAGTCCCAGAGTGGTGATTTTAAGATAGGGTAAAACAACAGCTTCGTGTCAGTAGATTTACACACATGTAAAATAAATCTTACGGGAGTAAATTCCTGCTTACCAGCGGTAATGACTGTGATCTGATCTGATTGTTAACAATTGACACCATAAATAATTTAATTAATAATGCCTCCCCAAGAAATAAGCCTTTATTTCGGCACAAAAATATCATGCTACTGCAATGAAACTGCCAAAAGATAATACTCATAACAAAATTGTGAAATCCGGTACACTGAGTTTGCAAAGCTATACCTATAAGTTTCAAATAAATAATATATTCTAATCAAGATGAAATGTATTAGACGGACTTGTTTTAACGATTCAGAGCATGTTTTAAGCTAAATCTCAGTGTGAAGTCGTATCATGAAAATTTTCACATTAGGCAAATTTGTGCTTTACTTTGGAAAACTGAAAACATTCAGTTTCTCTTCTTTCGGCTCTCCTCAACATACTAATTTGTGTTCGGCATAATGTTGCTACAGGAGCTAATTTTACAGGGTTTTTGAAACTAGGATATTGTAGTATTAATACAAACAAGAATGATTAAACTCACGTGTTTCACACAAGGCTGACAAAAAATTACTTTTTCATCTGTGCTGAATGATGAATCACCATTTATCCACTGTTTAAGGAATAACTTCTGTTGCTTCTCTCTTTTGGCATATTTGCGTAGGAAACTGATCTATGTGTGCACTTGAAACACTGCTTACAGAATGGGATTTCCGTTCTCCACATAAAGAGTGGTCATGTGTCAATCCATTGAAATATCATTTAGCTGGTCTTTGCTACTCGTCGTTGAGCGAATTCTAAGATTTTGCCATGACGTCATTAGCGCATTGTGTCACGTATGTAAGGCAGATACCTACCTGGCTAAACCCCTTTTAGTATATCCAATGTGCAGCAGTAAGAAATTTCTCTTTCCCGAAAATTTCACGTTGAAACCAACAAATGCAAAAGCTGTTGAAATTGGCAGAAGAAGTTGGCGAAATAGGCAGTTTTAGGAACTAATAAGCAGAATAGGCAAAAACGTATGAAATAGGAATTTATAGGCACTATAAAACTAAGAAATTAGGCTAATAATTGTAGGAAACGTGATTATAACTTAAAGCCTATTTTTCTGAGCAAAGGAATAAAATAGGTAAATAGGGCAAAATCCGCCACCTAGTTGTAACACCTGATAATCAACAATTATCTAGTAAGTAATAAAAATTAATATCAATTTTATTATTGTGAAATCAACTTATTATTGAGGAAATATTAACCTAACTGTCGAACAGTTAATTGATACGACAGGAGTCCACGATAATTGAAAATTCAAAATGTTGGAGGTCGAAAGTAAGATGACAAACAAGGATGGAATAGTCTGCATCAGGTTTCCAACTGCATGTTATGCAATTGGCACGCCTCCAACAGTATTTGCATGCATTTTATCCTCACGAAGAAATGTGAATAAAATAAACTGGCTTTCAAAACCCACAAGAACAAATTTTAATACAAGCTTCAGAGTACTGCCGTAAGCTGAAATCCAGAATATTCATGTCAACCACATGTAAACATAAATCTACTGTTTTAGGTCTGAAGTGATCTGAAGAGAAGTAGCAATAGGTACATGACCAAATTAATTAAATGCCCTTACTCTATTCCACTTACAGTTTTAAAACGGCTTTAATTCAAATATGGATGTTAGTACCTATCGTTTTTGTTTTTAATCATGTGATGGATATTACAAGGAGGCAAATAAGAGTGCTGATTTATATATAAATTGTCTTTTCAGAAATAAGTGGTTTAAGTAAAACTCACTGTCACGTGAGTCATAGAGAATTGCGTTATTGAGAGAGGCAAAACAAGGAATGTATCTTAATATTCACTTTACTTAACATCTACTTGGAAAATTTTGGTGAAAAATATGTTTCTTGAAGGGGGAGTAAGCTATTAGGAAGAGAAAGAAGAAGAAAAATGGTGAAGATTTATTGGAAATTTGTCAGTTGTTGTAGATGAGGAAATTGTTCATACAAACATGTTTATTGACGAATAAATTGATGAAGATAAATGCAAAAGGGCGAAGTCAAGGGCTACCTCAAAAGAGGATAGCAATGGTAAATATGAATTTGAGTAAAAAAAATACATATCTGCTGTGCATCATTGAAGAAAGAAACAAGAAGGAGGTCAGCGAGCAGGTTTAGGCAGATTGTAATTTGTAATTTATTTCTCATCTTTCCTTTTACAACATCAAATGGAAATAGAAAATCAAGATTACAATTATAAAATCCATACTGCAAAAATGCCATATATTCCTAAATCCTGAAAATCCTATCATGTTGCCAACCATTGAATAATAATTCGGTCCCCATACACATAACCCTAGGTTTTTGTATATTGGACGCCCTCTACTCCTTTTTACCGATTTTGCCATTTCACCTATCCCACTCTAGATTTTTCCCTTAATTGTTCTTAGCCATCTCTCTTTAACTTTCCCTAAATAATTCCCTATATTTCTCCTGTTCTTTTCCCCTTTTACTGACAAAGTTTTTCTAATTACTACTTTACCCCCCAAATTGTCCCATTTACGTAGCCAAGCCTGCTCTCTCCATATCTTTGTTTGACTACAATTTAATATACAATGGAAATCTGCATTTTCTTCTCCACACAATGGACATTTATCTAGCTCCCTCTCTTGACCTATACCTTTCAAGTTTCTCACTCCTGTTCTCGCCCAAGCAAAACCTTCTCACCCTAACTTACTACATATATCTATATATCCTTCCCTCCTCCAGGTTGTTTTTATTTCTCTATATAATCTCGGTGAACTTTTGTCACTTGTATTGGTGAAAATGTGTCTGTCAATATCTTATAATCTTAGCTTAACTTCTTTCTAGAAGCCTCTATACCCATACTCTGCATTTGTCCAAGAATGACCCATAATTTTCTGCTTCAACAGTCATTCATTTTATGTGACCAAGACCCACCCCAGTTACTTCTCTTTTTAATATGAAAACATATTTTAATAATATTGCCATCTTCCAAGAGGCAGATTGTATAATATACGATATTTTGTGATATAATAGTAAAAAGCGATTGAACGCATTTGAAAGTGGAATTATGTGTAATGGAAGACATACACGATAAAGCTGGATTGAAAACCACAAGAAAACGAACAACAATTGGCATATCGGCGACTGTTCTCCTTTCGAACATATCGGAGGTGTTAACTCGTATTCGTTCGGTTTTAATCATTGGATCCCGCAAACATACGCACTCTCATTCATACTTCCTGACTCTGGGGAAGATGAATTATCTTGCTCGGAGAAAAATCTCCAGCCCCATTGTCATGAATCGAACCCGGGACCCCTAGCACGGCAGGCAGATACGAAGATGATGAGAAAAGTAAATTTATTGGCTGGGACACGAAATATGACTAAGAGATGCACTGTAAGGAATGTTAAATTAGAAGAATATTCGGTTCAGCAGAAGGTACCAGGTGATCAAGCTTCCGAATACTCATAAAATGTGTTTGGTAGAAATTGTACTCATTTGTTGAGATAAATTTTAAAATTTAAAATACAGAACAAAAGTGACTACACTAACTCATTAAACTAGCAGATTTATAGAATCATTGCATTTTATTTAACAGCGTTGTCAGTTTTCCATTGCAGTATAAGTTCAACATCTATCGGACATGCTAGAAATTGCGGTTCATTTTTCTTCCTCAATGCAGGTCTTTGTTAACTCAAATAAACTTTTGAATACTGTTTAAACATGATTTATTTAACCAATTGCAAACTGAAATCACTTCTTGGCTAAAATATACCATATCGTGACTAATGTAACGGGGAGAGAATAATGATTACTATAAACTGGTATAGATAAGTGACATTTATATTGGTAGAGTAAGTCATGAAAATGTTACATATCAAATTTTTTTTAAAATGATTAACTATGTGTCTGCTTCTGAGTAACTCAACGAAAAATGATTTGTCATAATTCTACCTAGCAGATACAATTTCCGACAGGTGAATATTATACGAGGGTGGGTCAAAAGTAATGCCTCCTATTTTTTTCTTAAATAAGTAAGTTATGTGAAAACTTTGAATTTGGCGCAATTCCTCAAACCTTCTTCTCCAATCCCCTGCAGTGCTAACTTCCTAAATCAACAGGTGGCAGCACTGCATCCTCTTGCAAATGGCTGACATCGACATTCGTATTAGACAGCGTTCTGTGATTGAATTTTTGACTGCGGAAGGTGAAACGCCAATTCGCATTCACGAAAGGCTAAAAATGTGTATGGTGATG
Source organism: Mantis religiosa (assembly GCA_030765055.1). Lineage (NCBI taxonomy): Eukaryota > Metazoa > Arthropoda > Insecta > Mantodea > Mantidae > Mantis > Mantis religiosa. Next base: position 297,858,095 of record CM060948.1, on the reverse strand, counting down.
CAAAGGTGGATGTCAGCACTGTTAGACGATAGGTTCGTCGCTGTAACGAAGCTGAAGGGCAAACACCATTGGCAGATGAAAACCGAAGCGGCAGGCTGGTGACTGCAGTGACTCCATGCAACATTCAGCGAGTCGATGACATTCGTGGTGGTCGCCGCCGGGTAACAACAGGTGAATTGTGTCGCATTACCTCCCTCAGTATAGGCAGAGTGATGACCATTATTCAACAACTGGGTTACTCAAAAGTTTGTTCACGTTGGGTACCAAGAATGTTAACCGCCCAAAACAAAGAAACAAGGAAAACAATAGCCTCCAAACACTTGCAGCGCTTCGGAAAGGAGTTTCTGGAAAAATTATAACTGGAGACGAAACGTGGTTTCATTTTTGTGAACCTGAATCAAAGAGGCAGTCAATGGAATGGCATCACACAAAGTCACTGAAGGGGGAAAAAAAAAAAAAATTCAAAACTCAGCGGTTGGCAGGGAAAGTTACGGCGACAGTGTTTTGGGATGTAGAGGGTGTGCTTGTGATTGATTTTTTGAAGCAAGGATGCACAATAAATTCTGTCGAATACGACAGAACTCTCAAAAAGCTGAAAGCACGTCTTCGCCAAGTTCGCCCAACAAAAACTATGGCGGATGTTCTTCTTTTGCATGACAATGCAAGACTACACACCAGCCGTTACGCCACTGCAGAAATAGCACCACTTTCGGCTGCTTTGTCCTCTATGTAGTCTTATCGAAAGCTTTAAATAACTCGGCATATAAAATACGCAACAGTTTTATGGTTAGTCTCCAAAGGGGTGAGCACGCAGTAATGAAGTAAACAAACAGAACACCCTTGCTGGGTATAAAGTTTGTCATCGATATTCAGTTCCCCAGGCTCCGCAAGTAACGACGCTCTTATCCTTAATACAGTGCGATAAAATCTTTACGCTTGCGCTCGATACAGCGATTCGATCTTCACCGGAAGTCAGCGTACATGAAACTCGTAGTAACGAATTTTCACGACTTGTTCTGGAAGAAAAGCTGAAGTGTAGCAGTCGTACAGTGTAGAAATCCCTACTCATATTATTTAGTCACTAACATTTTCTAAGTAGATTTTAAACAAAGTGACATTAAACAAAGTGACATTCCTTGTTTTGCCTCTCTATAATGCAATCCTCTATGACTCACCTGTTAGTTTTCTTTCAACCGCTAGCTTCTGCTAAGAGAATTTATACATAAATCAAAAGTGTTACTTGCCTCCTCGTAATATCCATCACATCATTAAAAACAAAAACAATAGGTGCTACCACTCATATTTGAATTAAAGCCATTTAAAAATTATAAGTGAAATAGAGTGAGCGCATTTAATTTAATCGTGTCCCTATTGTAACTTCTGTTCAGATCACACATAGAACTTTTGTGGTGCGCATTGCTGGTTTCAGATCCACCCGACAGCCCATCATAGCAGGTGTTCCTCAAGGTTCAGTACTAGCACCACTCCTCTTTAATATCTACACGTATGATCTTCCTGCTATAGCTCCAATTTCCACAGCTTTATATGCCGATACCACTGCTCTCTTTTATTCTCACTCCGATATCCGTCATGCTATTCATGAAATACAAACTGCGACTAGCTTACTAGTTCTCTAACTGTCGCATTTCCCTCAACACTAACAAGACAGAGGTTAAGATCTTCTCTTTACATCCCTATAGGGATCCTCCTTCTCTACAGCTGCTCCGGGAACAACTATCATGGTTACCAACCAGTGTGCAGTGAAGTATCTTGGGGTGTTTCTGGACACTCGACTAACTTGGAATGCCCACATCTGTCGGTCTGTTACACTCGCGTCTGCAGGGCTCTCAACAGCCGCACCTCACTTGGTTATGAATCCTCCCTTCTTCTTTACAAATCTCTAGTCCGTCCCATTTTTACCTATGCAGCTCCAGTCTGGGGTGGCACCAGCAAGAGTAATCTCCGCCTACTGCAGATATTACAAAACAGGGTGCTCCTTAGAGCTACAAATGCTCCATGGTTAGTCAGAAGCTAACAACTTCATCACGAGTTTGGTCTTCTACCAGTTCACCAGTACATCCGCCGGCTGGCACGACCATTCTTTTACCATCGGCTTCACACAAGCAATCACAGGAAATGTGAAAGCGTTTATATAGCTAATAGTAATGCAGCTATAATTATAAGGGTACTTCATTTTATATATAAATGCTTTCAGCTCTTCTGAAGTGTTTAAAGATAAAAAAAAAAATGATATGAAAGATTAGCCATTCATTTCTTACTGTATTCAAAGCCAAAGAATTGTAGCAAAAACCGAATATCTCTACCATGTGCTACAGCAAAACCTGTCAAATAACTGGAGCTCGTTTTCTTACGTTCTCTACCAAGTGTTTTCCGTAATCTTTACACGGAAACATTTTTGAAAATTTTGATATTTTCAAAAATGCCTCTTAGGATTTTGAATAAAATAACATATTTAAGATATTTTCATGACATGAAATGTTTGTCTTGACTTTACTGATAACAACTTCTGAAGTACTTTTCATTTTCGATGACTTTTGCGTAAGTGTTAAATGGTAACGGGTAGACAAAATCTTACACAATGGAGATCTGTTAATATATACAATTTGTGTTCTTATTTTATTATATTTGTGCTTGTGTATTTACGTTTGTGCAGCTAACCATTTTCGAGATATTCCTTGCGTTCATTAGAATTTTCAAATACTTATACTTCTCCTAAATAGGAAGTCGTTATTAGCTTTTTTTTTTAAATGTTCTGGACATGCAAAGAAAATGGTATGTCAAAGCCACCACAAAGCGACCAGCTCTTAAAAGATATGACTGTTCCTTTAGCCTCTATATTCTCCTCTTTCCATTGCAACGGTAAGGAAATATGCAATTACACTATTTTTATAAACATTTATCGTGATTAACATGAAGTAGATAGACGAATGCTCATTTTTAAGAACAGTGTGTACGAGGGTGAGTAAAGAAAGTCATGTGAGAGCACACTGTTCTTTTATATTATTTTGCACCCGTGTTAGCAGTTGCGTGTTTGTAAACATATTCCCTATGTAGATAAATAACTTCTTTACAATATGTAGCCTAAAAACTCTTGTGGAAATTATACTGCTGTGAATACGTTTGGTAAAGAAACGAAATTACAAACTAATTATGGTAAAGTCTGTTTCTTTATTCTATCCTCACTTCGGATCCGCTAGCCATGCTAACATCTGCATAATAAATAATGCCACAGAGAATAGACAGGAGTGTATAGCTTCACCACATCTCATGGGGGTCCCACCAAGTCGACGACCTCGTCGACATTAGTCTTTACCAATTTTTTTCTCTTTGCCGAAAGCTAAAGTCTTTTTTTTTAATTTTCCTACTACCAGATAGATCCGAATACCACACATAACCCGATGATACGACGAACATTAATGTATTTAAACACTGCACTATTATACTTGTAGACAAAACTAGACTGCATTATAAGACATCTCACCCCTGCTATGGAATATAAGTCACTGCATTACCATTCTGGGACATAATGAAACCATTACTCGGCTCACATGTAGATCTGTGTCTATCAACTGGACAAAGTAGACAAACTCCGATAACAGACTGCTTCAATTTGTATAGAGGTTTAAAACAAATATCTTTATTACTATATCATCATCACCACCACCACCGCCACCGCCACCGCCACCACCACCGCCGCCACCACCAACACCACTACCACCACCACCACCACCACCTCCACCACCACCACCACCACCACCACCATCATCATCATCATCATCATCATCATCATCATCATCATCATCATCATCATCATCATCATCTTGAACGCGTCGCAGTACATGCTGTCCTAAAACATGACATGTATTGGTATCAATAAAGCGTTCGTTATTCCTGAAAGTAATATCGGAAGTTATTTACAACATTGTCTGATGTTTCTGACTTATCAGTAAGATAAGCGATATTTACAACCCATAAAGTGTTTCATATTGCTAATATCCTAATTAACCCTGCATATTTCATACGAAATGTCAGAACAACACTCAAATTTTGCTAATTAATGGAAACATGAGTCGGTTGTTACCTTATATTTTCTTTATTATTTATCCTTGTTGCTTCCATAAGATGGAGAAAGTGTTGTAGTTCACCAAAAAAGTTAGCATAGAAAGCTTCTGGGAACTGCTGAAAGGCTATTTATGTAGAAGAATGTCCAGTTCTTTATATTTAAAAAATTGTTTCTATAATGTTATGTGTTTGAAATACTGAGATGACGAATACAAACGAGAATTTTCTATAAATTGTCAATGTTTCTTTGTTCTGTGAATTCTAAGTAGCTGGAAAGGCTAAATAGAATTCTGTGTAGAATTCTATGAGATCTATAACAGGTTTCTTCATTATAGATCTCAATGTGTATTTTATTTAAAACAGTTATTTTCGTTCTATTAATAGCTTCAAAGATATTTGCTAGTTAACATTTCTAGGCTGATTTGTATTATACTTTGGTACACTGTCTGTGCAACATGTTGAAATGTGCGACTGTTTTGTTTTCTTCCTATGAGCCATTATTAATATGCCCCTATTTGTGATATAAACAACCGAGCATTCTGTTCGTACCTTTCTTTTGCTAGTATGAAACAATTTCTGGACAAGCATGATTATCAAAAGGTTGATAAGAACAGTTTTTATATTAAATAGGCTGTATAGTGCATAACAAGTGGTCACCTGTGAGTTGATAATCAGCCCATTTGCTTCGTGCAGGTGTTTTTATTTACTTTGTTCCATTATCAACTTTGTCTGCTGAGCTTCATTGATTCTCTGTGTCGGTGTGCTGAGATACTAAAGATTTCCAATACCTACTTGTTACAGACGGACGCGAAGATGGTATTCGACGTGATCCAACGAATGGAAGATACAGAACCCTTCTCTGAGGAACTCCTGGCGGCGATGAAGAGGTTGTGGGCCGATGGTGGGGTGCAAGAGTGTTTCGGCCGCTCCAACGAGTATCAGCTCAACGATTCAGCAAAATAGTAAGTACCTATCACTAATATGTAAGGCTGGTCCACATCTATTCCTTGTTCCCATCTTCGCGATTATCTCTTCTTTAAACATTGTGTGAAACAATCAGTAGAAAGCACACCCATGAATGGAAGGGTGTCAAGCAAGTAATTGGAGGTAATCAAGGACCCAAAGTTTTAGATTTGCTCTAACGTTAAGATCAGGAGTGACTCGGTGCCTCTAGCAGTTGAAGGAGAGGGTGGGGGTGGTAGATAAAGACTGATATTTTAATCACACATTGTTTTCTACCCCTTTATAATTTATTTTCATATGACTTGTAAAAGTATACCTATAAAGCTTATTTTTTCTCTTTTGCTAAGATAAGACTCACAGAAATGGCTCCATGCTGTAGTACACAAGCAGCATACAGGGACTGAGATGATAGTCCGATTTATAAAAGTAATACTTAGCGTAGTTTTGAGAAAATAAAAAGTAAGGCGAAGTTTAACTTATGCGAAAGAAACTCCGTGAAAATCATGAAGATCTTGTATCTCTTTAAGAGTCTGATTTACGAGGGCTGTTCAATAAAGAATGATCATAATTTTTTTACCGACATACTTTTTCGCACTAAAATTCAATATTATTATATTCTGTTAGATTAATGTGAAACAAATACGCCGTAGTAGTTTCATTGTTGGTACTCCTGGTTCCCGTCTGTGAGACCCAGGCAAATTCAGGCATGTTCAGTATCGCCTACGGCTGCAATGGAGGTAACATGCAGTTAAAGTTGATGTTAGATGAAGATCCGGAGTTTCTTTCAAACGTAATCACTGCTGATGAAACGTGGCTACGTCATTTTGATCCTGAGAGCATACAGCAAAGCTCAGTGTGGAAATATCCTTCATCACCAAACCCCCAAAAAGCAAAAGTGGTTGCTTCTGCTGGAAAATTTATGGTCATCTCATTCTTTGGTATTCATGGAATGGTTTATCAGCATGTTGTACCTGCACACACATCAGTAACTGGGCAATACTACAGGGATGTCCTGAACACATTAAAGGTCTATATCAGGAGCAAAAGACCACATTTCCGTGATGCAGGCTGGATGCTGCACCATGATAATGCGTGGCCGCATATTGCCAATGTTGTTGCTGAATATCTTGCAAAAATCAACGTGAAGTGCATCCCTTATCCTCCCTATAATTCGGATTTAGCCCCATGTGACGTTTTACTATTCTGTAACTTGAAGAAACGCCTTCGTAGGAGGCATTATCCATCATCAGAAGTAGTGGTGAAGGCTGCGGAGGCGATTTTGAAGGATCTCTCAAAAATGGTTTCCAACATGTCTTTGAAGGCTGGCAGAAACGCTGGGACATGTGCATCGCATTCAGGGGAGACTATTTTGAGAAGGACTATCAAAATTATGAGGATGAGTAAAGGTACATTGTCAAAAAAATTGTGATCATTCTTTATTGAACAGCCCTCGTATGAAGTTTATTATTCGTCACACTTGTCATATTTGAGTTAGGTTATTCTATGCGCGCGCACTGGCACTCAGACATATACTTGTACACTTTTTCCTAAAATGCTTTCTTTTGGGGAGAGGTCCCTTAAACTGTGTGTTTCAGATGAAATTTCAATATTTAATATTTTTTTGCATAGTAACATAGAGTAATTAGTGCGTGTTTTAAAACAGTTGGTTGGGAGGTCCTTAGTTTCTTTTAAGTGGATCTTACACAGAGTATAAAGGCAGATAATTTGATAATTGGTATCTTAATATGTATGCACTCGAGTGTGTTAGATGCTATTTTTTCTCCCCGTCTAGCCTTTTTCGCTAACATTTTTCCGTCTAGCAGTTTTCCCACAAGCACATCCCTGACCTTTTCTGCACGTTCGTAACTGTGCCGTGTAATGAACGACACTTGTTACTATAGACCATCAGATTTTCTTCCGCGTGTTTACACTTCAGTATCTGACTTGCTGACCCAGACATCCTGGGATAATTAGCCTGCAGAAAGCATTCTATCTTGAAAATAACGAAAGTGCAAGCTGTAGATGAACAAAGCATTGAATATTTCGATACATGATTCATTTCTTCTTTTGTTATTAGTTTTGTGAGAGTGGCCACAACATTCGATCTGCCCACTGTGGTTTAAGTCCTTCAACTATTATTATTCCTGGGCTCTTAGGGAAATAAACTGGTATGGCTTGAGTGTGAGAGGCGTACTTGGGAGTACTAACCAACCTGAAAACACACAGCTCTTAATAACTAAACATATCGAACTTCAAATAAAGTAAATATTGATGTAATGTATTGTTCATTATACTCTTCTGAATTACCAATACAAATATCTGCAGTTATACCCCTTATGAGCTGTAGTTTGCTATTACACATTGGAGTTCATATATGGTACGACTGACCTCTGAAACAAGTAGTACAGGTACTATGGGAAAAGCATTGCAACATTTAATTATTTATTCATTGGTTTTCTATTAATCAATATGTATTTCTATATCGGTATACGTTGTTACCCATAGTTACATTAACCTGTTGTCGGTGACAAAAATATAATTGTTCAATATTTGATTCTAGTGATTGAAGTTATTAAAAGAAAATCAATGTTATGAAATGAACAACTAAAACGTTGCGAAATGTGCACATAAGTAGTCGTACTCTTGTGATTTCTTAAAACATAAACGTTTGAATGAAGGTTGTTAATCTAATAAAAATTGCTACTTCAAACCTACTCTATCGGAAATAACCAATTCTTCGAGTCCTGGTACTAACTAGGAAACCCGATCGCATGATAAAGCAATAGACTATTTTATTTTGAATAGCTGAGAGGGAGGGATGGGTAAATTATTATCGGTGTTAAATTATGCAAGTCATTGCACAAATACTTAAGAGAAGAAGTAGGCAGACGTAGGAGCTTCCGTAATTGGAGCACACCATTGCAAGTAGGGGCAGGGTAAGCTTCTATCGCGACGTCTGGGAGGAAGGGATAAAAGGACGACCAAATCTGGGCGACGATATGCACTAGCAAGAACGGGCTCTTTAACATGGTGCGAATACTGCCTAAGCCCGGCATAACTAGAGGGCCGTGCTGCAATTTCGACTTATCCCAAGAACGGGGCCCAGCAGTCCCAACAAACGCCATCGCCAGGAAGATATCTTTCCAGAACGCAAATTCTACCGCTTTGCAGAACCACATAAACCGCCATCACCGGAGGCCTGAAATAGATGAAATAAAATGATAGGGACCGAAAATGAAATTTGTAGAAATTGGTAGAAGAGGACCTACCCCAGTATTCACCTATCGATCCGAGAAAACCATGAAAAATCTCCGACCCAACGGGACTCGGAACCGTGACCTACCACCGCGAGCCTCACACAATATCGTGGAGCTATCTCTCTCGGTGAGTGCGTCATTGACCGTTTATGCTTGTTTATAATAGAGGTTAAATGTAAGGTAAAGAAAGAAAATATATTGTCTGTGACTGAACAAATCTGACCTGGATTCGCCGACTTTAACCAGAAGGTTGACCGTGTTTTGCCAGTTTCTCTGGTCAGCTAGTAGATCCCACCATGCCAGGCTTCTTGCTGGACTTAAGAATTTCGCTGTGAATATATTTTATTGCTGGTTCTCCCATATGCATATGCCGCCAGAATACACACTCTTCTATAGAATCGTCAGTCAAATTCTGTATCTCTCCCCAGTCTCTCAAGCTATAACGTGCCATTTCGGACCTTCCGTTTCTTCCCAAGGCAAGTAATGCCAGATTAGAATATTATTTTTAATCAAGGCTTCGCGGGTGATCAGCCGTGTCAAGTTAATAAAGGCCGAGCTTTCGGCCATTGCAAACTCCATGGCCTTCTTAGGGATCTTCAAGTCTTACAGAATATTATTTTATTTGCTAGAATGGAAAAAAGAACGCTTAACTTTCTTATTAAATTTCACTCAAATGTTTTAAGCTTCTCTCGAAACCTCTTCTAGTGCTTTTTATTCGTTTATTTAGCCTCTTTGGCATACTGATCCCATGGATATTCTCTTTATTTCCCCTTTCCAGCACAGTTACGAGTTGCAGTCCTACGAAGAGCTACGTTTTGATACAACACTTTACTGCACTTAGCCTACTGTGTAATGCAAATAGAGCCTTAGGTTTAATAATTTCGTGTAGATTTCTTCGAGCTGTGAATTAGTTTCAGCTCATACACGTCATTTGAGATGAAATAAAACGCTTAGTTTTGTTCAACTTAATTCATCATCATCATCATCATCATCATCATCATCATCATCATCATCATCATCATCATCATCATCATCATCATCATCATCATCATCATCATCATCATCATCATCATCATCATCATCATCATCATCATCATCATCATCATCATCATCATCATCATCATCATCATCATCATCATCATCATCATCATCATCATCATCATCATCATCATCATCATCATCATCATCATCATCATCATCATCATCATCATCATCATCATCATCATCATCATCATCATCATCAATAATATTATTTAGCGGTTCCTATAAGCCATCCTACATTACCATCACAATTTTAATGCGGATGTTATAACAAAAGAGTTAATGGCAACTCCGTAAATATTTGTTTCTTCTTTTTTTTTTTCAATTTTTAAACAGTGATTTTAAAAGTGTGTTGTTCTGCGCTCCACTTTGGACTGCACAGGTTTCGGTGAAGGGTGAGTTACCTGGATACGGTTTTTTTTCGAGGTTTTCCCTTATCCTTAAAGACGAATGTCTGGTACAGTAACGACGATAGTTCTGTGCCGGTGACCTTTCTTCGCGCACTGGAGAGAGTCTATGACCAAGCGTCACTTGCACAAAGCATTAAGGCCATATTTCCCAGACTCGTCTTTACTAAAACGCATACCTTAAGATATATGAGCACTTCCTCATCTTAGCCACTGGGAAACAGATCTTCTTTACTGCTTTACTTCTTTGCTTTCACAAATCTTTTAATTTACCGGAAAATAAAAATCTGAGGTGATGCCTTTGTGACTTGCAGCGCATGGAAGTAAGTTAGCCGATTGTCGTATGAAGTAATATTTCATCTTCATAGATAACCGACCTTCCTTCGTCTCTAAACGAATTGACACGCGCCAATTTCTCGTACACCTTTCCTATAACAAGACCCTGTTCCTTGTTTTCTTCCATTTGATACCTATACCACATAAGATAGTCTTCAAACTAGTACTTCCCCCTTTAAAGTTAATGGAATCTTGACGTTTCAGGAGTCTCAAATTTTGATAGTGGGTACAGTTTTCTCCTGAGTATACAAATTATAAATTGTTTGGCGAATTACACACCTATCAGTCATCAATGACAGTGATTGTTTCTGGTACACGATGTACTTTCCAGGTGTTTCAAAGAAGGTTCTTTGTTCCTCACTTTTCTCTTCTTTAATTATTTTACGAAATTTTCTCTCAGATGCTTTTGTTGCTGCACTCACCCTCCCTTGCATTTCATTAACATATCTCCAGAAACTGCTTCCCGTTTCAGAATAGATTGACATTTAATTAATAACTTCACGGTTTGGCTGTGAAGTGTTTTCCACCAAGTTTGCTTTGATTTGGAGGTATTTTAATCTAGATAAGAAAATATATAAAATCACACACACATACACACAGGCAAAACGCTAATCATTAATCACCAATAATCACAATTTCTAAAACTTAAAATCTTAACGTGACGGCACCGAAGCGTTAGAAGTTACCCGGTCAAACCTCTCCACGATACTGGCCATTTCATTGTACTGCGTATGACCGAGAGTGTAGGCTCAACAACTGGATTCTAAACGACTGCGCACACAGTCTCCACCGGCACAGAACCATCGTCCGCACTGTAACTCTAGGCTCTATGGACCCCGGACTCATTTGAGCATCATTTCATTCATCGCCCGATATGACGTAACGTTGGAGGACATAAATTACAACAAAAATGTACAGGTATGCGTTAATATGTGTTAACCACTTCAGAGACATGAAAGATGGCATCGTCACTTTCTTAATCTATAATTATTGATCTTCGACAGCTTTGGAAACGTTTAATGTCCCTGTTATTTGCTCTTAACGTTATTTTCATTCTTATAGTCTTCTTCTTCTACCTCACGCCTTTGGATTGTTTAACCCGTTCCGGCTCCAGATTGGTGTGTCCATCTTTTCTTCGGTCTTCCCTGGTTTCTTCGTCCTATAGGTTTATAGTTTAAGGCTATTTTTGGTATCCTGTTATTATTCATCCTCTGAACATGTTCTTTCCATTGATTTCTATTTCATTCAATAGTATGGGTTTATTTTTTCTACTTTTAATTCTGTCCTAATATCCTGACAACGTTTTTTTTTTTATCAATTTTGGTATACCCAGCTATTGCTCTTATGAATTTCATTTCTGATGACTGTATTCTCGTACTATTTCTTTTTGTTAGCGTCCATGTTTCTGAGCCATAGATCAGAGTTGGTATTGCCATTGTTTTGTATAGTTTTATTATAGAGTCTTTTCTTACTTTATTTTTAATGTTCTTTTTATTGTGCCTGTTATATAGTTAAATTTATTTATTTTCTCTATTATATCAGCTTCTCCTTGGTACGAGACATTGCATCCTAAATACTTAACGTGTGATTTCTGCTCAATTATTATGTTATCTAACACTATTTTTGATCTTATTGGATTAATTCCTTTAAATGCCATGGTTTTGGATTTATTTGCTGATATTTTCATTCCATATTCTGTATAAATTTTATCTATTATACAGCATTTTCTGCAGGTCATCTTCATTTGTGGCCATTATTATTTGATCATCTACATACAACATAGTTTCCAATTTAGCTCCTGATACATTAATGCCTCCATTGACTTTATTCGACCAAATCCTTACTATTTCGTCAACATACAAATTAAAAAGTGCGGTTGATAAAGGACAACCTTGTCTTACGCCACCATTAACTATTACTGGTTCTCCTTTATTTATTTTTATTTTTGTGTCAATGTACATACGTTTTATAACTTCAATTAGTTGTAAAGATATGCCTTATTTATTTAAAATTTTCCACAGTATCATTCGTGATACTTTGTTAAAAGCTTTATAATAGTCAATAAATAGTAAGTGCGTTTCTAAGTTTTGTTCTCGTCGTTTTTCTATTATTTGTTTAAGAGTAAAAACATTGCCAATGGTGCTTGTTCTTTTTCTGAAACCAGTTTGTTCTTCTTGGAGTATTGCATCTGTTATTTTGTTTAACCGAGTACTCATTATTTTGGCATATCATTCTTATAGTACTCACTCAATATGTAAGAGCAATTGCTTGTGTCAGAAGTCTATTACTTGCTGTGGCCTTTTAACAAATGAGGTGCTAAGAACCGCATAAATGGACACAGTACAGGTTTATTTTTAATGCAGTTTTAATTCTTGATGTCGTGAAATAATTTTCTGTTCAACTTAACCATGCAAATGTATTCGACAAGTTCTTATTATGTCATATTTCTGGCATAACTGGTTATTTGACAAGTAAACCGCTGAGTAGGTCGGCAGGTTATATCTCGTTACACAAGTACTGCGTATGCCATTACATTCATTAGCACCGATCAAGTTGCTGCTACTCGCTTGAATTTAAACATGATTAGGAAAATAAAATACACTGCTATTAATTCTATTTTTACCCTATTAAGTGCCGCACGATATCCTTATCACAAAAAATGCAGGTTTTGATGTATCACAAAAATTAACTCCTTTAGAACTAAAGGGTAGTCGACGCCAGCATGCGCGTCATGTGTATGAACAACGTGACTAAAAAAATGCCAAATAAGCACCCGAAGTGATATTCAAGTTTAATATCTTCCAACGATTCGGCAAGTTGGTTTCTAATAAAAGCTCTTTGATGCAAAACATTGCATGGAGGAATTTTCATGATTTTTTTTTTTTTAAATTAAACAAAATAGGTTTAAGAGATTTGCATTACCGTTAAAATATGTTTTGAATTATTTTACAAGTTGCATATGAAGTCTTCTTTATGATGATGAAATGTACAATATGTGAGTTTTCTATAAAATATGGCAGTCCGGAAAAAATAATAACCTATCCTGTGAATGAATTTAGGTATCGTGTTAGTAATTATACGCAATGGATTATAACAGAAAATTAATTGTTCTTCCACACTGGCCGTGCGTAGGCTAAAGCATGGAAAGATAGAGTCAGACTGAAAAATTCAATGCCATAGCCGGGATTTGAAGCTCGAATCTTCTGGTTGCCCTTCAGCCGCTCTAACCCTTGAGCTACTATGGCCAACGTGCCGACATGACATTAAATTCTCCAACCTAATAGTGGTTAACTATAAAGCCCGGGCCTTAAAGTACTTACAGACTAAATTTTGACATTTACAGAAAACCAACACAGACAGACAACTACATAAAACTAATGGCTACAACCCAAGATCCCGCAAACAGGCAATCTTTAATAATTTAACACACAGACTGGTCAACATCCCTCTCAAAGCAGAAGAATACAAAACAGAATACAACAAAATTATTGTAATAGCACAAGAAATGACTTTCCCAAATCATTAGTAGACAAAAAAGTGAACTTAGCAAAAAAGGAAGAAGCTAATGAAAGAAACCACAACCCTCTCAGCTACAGAAACTAATATGATTTTCAAAAAATTCAGTTACCATCCATGGGCCTTTCATAAATTCAAAAAACTAGCAAATTCAACTAGCACCAGTCAACCATTTCTCCTTAAAAGACCTAATTTGCTCAAACATCAAAGATTCCATTCCATCTCATAAAAAATATGGTGTATATCAAATTGAATGTTGTGACTGTAGTCAAATTTATATTGGAAAAACCAAAAGAAATTTAGAAACAAGAGAAAAGGAACACTTTAGGAACATAAAATATAAACAATTAGAAAAATCAGCACTTGCCACGTATTTTTGAAAAAAAAAAAGAAAGAAACACAACATAAACCCACAACCAAAACTACTAAAACATACATCAGGAAAACAAGAACTATCCACATGGGAACAAATCTTCATTTCACAAAATAGGAACAAAGTACTCAATTTCGATATCCCCCAGAAAGATTTGTTCAGCAAGTTCCTCGAACCGCCACCAGAGGAGACCGAGGACAAAATATCGTCAACTACACCAATGAGAACCAGTCGATGGCCGGTTGAGGATGGAGGCAAATTCTCTGAAACATGTAAGTGTTGTTTAGTGTCATTAATCGATTCCCTTTAAATTTAACTTACATGTTGTAAGTTGCCATTAAGGTAGTTGTCTCATGTGCTTATGAGAACTCCTAAGTGGTTTACCGGGAAAAACACGAGTCAGTTGGAGAATTTAATGTCATGTCGGCACGTTGGCCATAGTAGCTCAAGGGTTAGAGCGGCTGGACGGCAACCAGAAGATCCGTGGTTGAAATCCCGGCTATAGCATTGAATTTTTCAGTCTGACTCTAGCTTTCCATAGATTATAACATCGAAAATCAACTTTTTCGGAACCTTTTCCATGTAAAGATGATTTCGAAATTCTTCATGTCGCATCCTTGGAGGATATGAACTTAAATATCAAATTTGGTATTTAATCGACTTTTCGTTTCAGAGTTATGTTCTTCAAAGAAAGAGGCACAGACACACATACAGAACTTTTTCTAAAAATGCCGTTACTTCTTTTTATTCAGGTAGCCACAAACCCGTATTTGCGGCATCTCGGCATCGAATTCTAGGATTGATTTTCCTCGCTTGATGTAGTGCGAGAGAGAAAATAAAAATGAAATTATTACTATTATTTGGTTTTTGGAAAAGTTATAATGCTTCTAGCATAATAGTAGTAATAGTAATTATAATAATGATAATGTAATAATAATAATAACAATAATAATAAACAGTCCATTCGTAAGCAATTTAATTGCAAACAGATGTTTGTTTCAGTCCCCGCAATAGATTTGTGAAAAGTCACGATTTAGATTTAATAATAAAGACACAGAATATTTTTTAGAAAAAGGGAGAGATCGCGATTCCAATTGTATTACAAGCTTAAGGATGAGTCTAAACTTTTTCAGCTATTAAACCTTTTTACTTATTTAATTTTTATTAGAACCCTAGAAGAACTAGTTGCAATACCAGTTTTTAAAGCATCGCATGACGTGTCGAATTAAAGGCGTTGGAGAGACGAAGAGAGGGAGAAAACAGGATTAGTGAGGGAATGAAAGGGGAAAGCAGAGAATTTGAAATATACGGAGAAGCAGTAATAAAGAGATTTAATACAATAATTTCAGCAGAGCTGCGGATTGTGGCAGTAGATTCCATTAGGAGTTTGTAATCTTTGGATCTGGAGATATATTTTATTCTTCAGAAACCCGTTTGAAAGACACAGGCTGAGGTTTCGCTTTGAAGTCCAATGTGGAATGAATTAAGGGAACGCATATTTTCATTTTCTCTAGAGCTTGTATTTTACATCAAATACGTGGTTTGGGACTCCTTGAATGACAGTAAAAAGGCATTAAGGAAACCTCTATATGCGTCTTTCTTTGAACACCGTAAATCCCCTCCCCAAAAGAAAGAAAGAAATTGGCTGCATTAATTTGCGTAATAGTTAAACCGCTTTTCTACTTACGGAAAAATGTAGATCTTTTTAAAGCACAACATTTATGTCAACACTGTTCGTGACAAACAATTTCCACGATATTATTTGATATTGGTTTACATTTACAAATACACATTTTAAAGCACTGAGCCCCTATTGCTTCCTCTAGTGTTAAGGAGCATAGAACTGCAAAATCATTACATAGCAACGTACGTTTTAAAAATCTTCACCCTACTATATCCTTCTTATAACTAAAAGGAAAACGTGTAAATTTATCTTGACGGTCTAGCTAGACTACTGAATAATAGACAGAAGAATATACTCTTGTACGAGGGCTGTTCAATAAAGAATGATCAGAACTTTTTTTGACAAGGTACCTTTACTCATCCTCACAATTTTGATGGTTCTCAAAATAGTCTCCCCTGAATGTGATGAACTTGTCCCAGAGTTTCTACCAGTCTTCAAAGACATGCTGGAAACCATTTTTGAGAGATCCTTCAAAATTGCCTCCGCAGCCTTCACCACTGCTTCTGATGATAGATAAGGCCTCCACATGGGGATAAATCTGGACTAAAGGGAGGGTGAGTAGGAGTAGGGAGGGTGAGAGATGCACTTCATGTTGATTTTTGGAAGATATTTAGCAACAACAAAGGCAATATGCGGCCGCGCATTATCGTGGTGCAGCATCCAGCCTGCTTCACGGAAATGTGGTCTTTTGCGCCTGATATGGACTTGCAATGTTTTCAGGACATCCCTGTAGTATTGTCCAGTTACTGATGTGTGTGCAGGTATAACATGCTGATAAACCATTCCATGAATAGCAAAGAATGAGATGACCATACGTTTCCCAGCAGAAGCAACCACTTTCGCTTTTCTGGGGGTTGGTGATGAAAGAGATTTCCACACTGAGCTTTGCTGTTTGCTCTCAGGATCAAAATGATGTAGCCAAGTTTCATCAGCAGTGATTACGTTTGAAAGGAACTCCGGATCTTCCTCTAACATCAACGATACTGAACATATCTGTACTTGCCTGGTTCTCACAGGCGGGAACCAGGAGTACCAACAATGAAACTACTATGGCGTGTTTGTTTCACACTAAGCTTACAGAATATAATGTGACTTTGTGGGTTCGTGAAATGAAAAGTCCAATTTCACCACTCAAAAATGTTCTTTATTTCCACCGACTTACAGTTTAACACTTGCCAATTACACAAAATTACGTAGTGCACACAATTACGATTCACCAGTTCGTCCGTTACCGTTCCGATGCACGTACACACTAACACTAACTGTCTGTCTCTCTGAAACCCTTTTTATAGGCATCTCGTCGTATTCTCGGCGTCTCTGGTATCCAGGCGAATATTCCAGATGATAGAAGAAGGGGAGAGAAACGTCCAGGGACGGGTGACATTCCTTTAACCACCCTTCAGTTAGTGACAGAGACTAATGGGAGGCGTGGCTCCGCTCCCTCCGGTTTCCCCACACAGCTGTGCCGTCATACCTTCCGCTAATTGGGTGACACTGCTCCCTCCTCAAAGCTGGTCGTCCCGAACAGCACCATCGTAGCGGGCTAGTCGATCCAGGTGTACCACCAACATCTTTCCTCGGGGAACCTTCTGGATGCGGTAGACCACGTCGTTAATCCTCTTCACCACCCGGTACGGTCCTTGCCATGGCTGCTGGAGCTTCGGGCAGCGTCCCTTGGTCCGGGTAGGACGGTACAACCAGACCAGGTCACCTTGCTGGAACCCTTGGCTGTTGGCTTGCCTATCATATCTGGTCTTCATGCGGTCGCTCGCCTTCTGGATGTTCTGGCGAGCCATCTCGTGCATGTCGTGGAGGCGGTCCACCAGGTTCTCCACATACTCGGTCACCGGCTGCTTCACCTCAGGAGGGCTTCCGAAAGCCAGGTCACAAGGGAGGCGTAACTCTCGACCGAACATTAAGCTGGCTGGCGTCATCCCAGTTGTGTCGTGTGTGGACGAGCGATAGGCCAGCAAGAACAGTGGCACCTTGACGTCCCAGTCTCGCTGATGGCTGGCCACCACCTTCCTCAGGTGTTCCTCTAAGGTCTTGATGTACCTTTCGACCATGCCATCCGATTGGGGATGTAGAGGCGTAGTGCGAGTCTTGTTCACCCCAAGCCTTTGTAGTGCCTCCTTCATTAGGTTGGACTCAAAGTTGGTACCCTGGTCACTGTGTAGCTCTAACGGCACCCCAAATCGACAGAACACTTGCTCCACGAGGCAGTCTGTGATTGTCTTTGCCTCTTGGTTTGGGATGGCATACACCTCCGGCCACTTGGTGAAGTAGTCCACGACCACCATTAGGTACTTGTTGCCTCGGTCGGAAACTGGGAACGGTCCAGCAATGTCAACGGCGATCCGTTCGAATGGCGCTCCGACGTTGTACTGCTGCATGCGACCCCGGCTCCTCGTCTGGGGGCCACGACTCACCGCGCACACGTGACACTGACGGCACCATCTCTCAGCATCTGCTCGGAGCCTCAGCCAGTAGTAGCGCTGCCGTAGTTTGTCAATCGTTCGGTTCGCTCCCAGGTGTCCCCCCGAAGTACCGGCGTGCACTTCTTCCAGGACTTCCGGGACCTTACTCCGGGGAAGTACCAACTGCTCTCTCTGCGTCTTCCCATCGGGTGATTCCCATACCCGGAACAGCACGCCCTCTCTGGTCCTCAACGAGTCCCATTGGGCCCAGTACGACTTGTAGGTGGCGCTCCTCGCTGCGATGTCATCCCAGGTTGGTCTCGTCCCTGCCTCCACTTCCCTCAAGAGTGGCCCCAAGTCTGCATCCGCCAGCTGCTCCCTCCTCAGGCCTGCGCTATCCCAGCCATCCGTAGGCACTGCCGTGACTACTCGGACTGTGGCGGCACGCTCCTTCTCCTCCACTCTTGTACACTGGCCGCACTCTTCCGGACAGGGTCTTCGGGACATGGCGTCAGCGTTACCGTGGCTCTTCCCTCTACGATGTTCCGAGGTGAAGTCGTACTCCTGCAGCCTCTGGACCCAACGTGCTGTCTGGCCTTCCAGGTTCTTAAAGCTCAATAGCCAAGTTAGGGCGGAATGGTCAGTCCTCAGGTGGAATGGCTGACCGTACAGGTACTTGTGGAAGTGCTCCAATGTCTTTACTACCGCCAGTAATTCTCGTCGGGTGACGCAGTAGTTCTTCTCTGCCCTGGATAGCGTCTTGCTGTAGTAGGCTATCACCCGCTCATGGCCGTCCTGGATCTGCGATAGGACACCTCCAATGCAATGGTCGCTAGCGTCGGTGTCCACAATGAAGGTGCCACCCGGTTGTGGGAAACCCAAAATTGGAGCACTGCACAGGGTCTCCTTTAGGTGCTGGAAAGCGTTCTCTGCGTCCTCCGTCCACACATAAGGCCGGTGTTCCTCTGTCAGGCGTGTGAGGGGTTTTGCGATGTTGGAGAACCCCTTTATGAAGCGCCTGTAATAACTGCACAGCCGCAGGAAACTGCGCAATTCTTTCTTATCCTTTGGGCGAGGCCAATCTCTCACAGCCTGTGTCTTCTCCGGGTCTGTGGCCACTCCGGTTGCTGAGACTATGTGGCCCAAGTAGTTAACTTCCTTGCGGAAGAGCTGGCACTTCTTCGCGTTCAGCTTCAAGTTGGTCGCTTGCAGTCTCTGTAGCACCTTACTCAGATTCTCGAGGTGATCTTCAAAAGTCTTCCCGACGATGATGATGTCGTCCAGGTATAGCAGGCAGGCATCGTAAGTCAGCCCTCTCATCACTGACTCCATGAGGCGCTGGAAGGTAGCTGGTGCGTTGCAGAGGCCAAAGGGCATAACCGTGAACTGTCAGAGCCCTTGGCCCGTCGAGAATGCAGTCTTCTCCTTGTCTCTCGGGTCTAGAGCTACCTGCCAGTAGCCCGACTTCAGGTCCAGGGTCGAGAACCACTGTGCACCAGCTAGCGTGTCCAGGGTGTCGTCAATCCGGGGTAAGGGAAAACAGTCCTTCCGGGTGACGGCGTTCAACTTTCTGTAGTCTACGCAGAAGCGCAGCTCGCCGTTCTTCTTTGTCACCAAGACTACAGGGGAACACCAAGGGCTGTCAGACTCTTCAATCACTCCCCTGGATCTCATGTCCTCCAGCATGTCTCGCACCGCCCCTTGCTTCGCCAGCGGAACGCGTCTATGTGGTTGCCGAATAGGCCGGGCATCTCCGGTGTCGATGCGGTGAAGCACTTTGTCCGTGCGGCCGTAGTCACTATCACCTTGGCTGAAGACGCGCTGATACCGTCTTAGCAGTTGTCGAACCTTCTCCAACTGTTCTGTGGTCAGGTGGTCGGCCACCCTCTCCACCAGGCCTTCTAGCCGGGGCCCCAGGTGTTGCTTCGGCGCCGGCTCTAGTGTCTCGTCGATAGCTGTTACGCTCACCACGGGCTCGCACATTCCCAACTCCGTCCCGGCCTGGACGTCGTGGTCGGCGTCCGTAGGATTTAGCAGTCTCACGGGCACCTCCTCTCGGCACGGCAGCAATGCCCTGGCTACACACAGTCCGTTTACAGGCGTCTTCTGGTCCAGCATCATGTTCCTGGTTCTCTGGCCCTCCAGTCGCGCCGTCACCACCACCTCGCTCCTCGCGGGAACAACCACGTCTTCGTCCAAGACGACCCTGCAAATTCCAAGGCGCTCTTCGGGTTGACGGAGTATAACCTCTTCTCCGTTAAGCCGCAGGACCTTCTTGCCGACGTCGACCGTCGCCTCATGGCTCCTGAGGGCATCCAGTCCCAGGATCACCTCCTCAGCCACCTTCGCGACGAACACCCACAGACGCACGGCACTCCGTCCCAAGTTCAGCTCCAGCAGGGCCTCCCTCTCCACGGGCAAGGTGTCGCCCGATGCCGTGACAAGCTGGTATGGCCGGCTTGGCTTCCTTGTCGGCAAACCCTTCGCCACGTCAGGTCTGATGATGGTCACGGACGCCCCGGTGTCCACCAGCACGCGGCACGGCTTTCCTCTTATCCAACCGTCCGCGATGAGGCTGTCATCCATACGCCGGCTGACGTTGCGCAGTGTCACTCGAGGGGATGGTGGTGATGGCGCCGACGTGCCCCTCTCCACGACGGCCCTTACTCGTTTCCCGGCTGCTCTTCCTGGCGTGGGCAGTCTCTCTGTAGGTGTCCGGGCTGTCCACACCCCCAACACAGGCCACTAGGTGTTCGCCGGCGTCCTTCAGCTGGTCTTCTGTCTCCGGCGTAGCGGACACTCCTCGTTCTCGACGTCGGAATAGATGTTACTTTGGCCGCCTCCATCCTTAATGCCGCTGTCAGCGCCTCGTGTATGGTTTTATATTCGCCGAGCATTAGGCGCTGACGAATCTCCGTGTCCCGTACCCCGTCGACAAAATTGTAGGCGGCTTCCCGGGATACGAACTCCAGTGGCAGGTCAACCAAGGCCTTGCTAGCCAGCTGCTCGATGGCTATGGCGAACTCCTGCAGCGTCTCCCCCGGCTGCTGCGACCTTGCCTTTAGCTGGCTTCGGTATGCTGCGGCTAAGCGGTGGTTCCCGAAGCGATTCTCTAGGGCCTCCCAGATGTCCTTGGGCGCCGCCGTCGTCTGCACCGCGTTTAGGACTTCCGCGGCTCTTCCCTGGAGGCTGGCTATTAACTGTGTGGCCTCCTCCTCCAGTGACCATCCGTTGTGCCTGGCCACCGTGTCGAACTGGCGGCGGAAGACCTCAAACGTTGACGCGCCGTCATACTTGGGAGGTTTGACGCGCGCAGATGTTGTGTCGCGTCCCGGCGCGTCGGCCTTCAAATCCTTCAGCTTCCTGCCGACGACGTCCTCCACCATGGCGTTCAGGGACTTCACGCTGTTGTCGGCTTTCCCTTCCAGGTCGTTAACGCGGCTCGCCAGGTCCTCGACGCGCTCGTCCACTTGGCCCATCCGCTTGCCCAGCTCCGTCACGTCATCCCTCACGCCGGCCAACTGTTCTTCAAATTTGGCGGCGAGAGCCTCGTTCGCCACCTTCATTTCCGTGGTCAGTTCGGCCATCTTTGAGGTCATTGTCGTGGCCAAGTTGTTGTTAGCCGTTTCCGTCTTCGCTGTTAATTCGGCCTTCATTTCTTCCATCTTCCCGGTGATGTTGTCGTTGGCCGTCTTCATTTGTTTCAACTCGGCGGTGATGTTGTCGTTTGCCGCTTCTGTTTTTGCAGCGAGGTTTTCATTTGCCGTCTTCATTTCTGTCAGTTCCGCCTTCATTTCCATCATCTTCTCCAAAATTTTCTCCAATGCCGCGTCCATGGTTGTAATGTTCGGTGATGTTATCTTCCCGCTTCCTGACACCAGTGTGACTTTGTGGGTTCGTGAAATGAAAAGTCCAATTTCACCACTCAAAAATGTTCTTTATTTCCACCGACTTACAGTTTAACACTTGCCAATTACACAAAATTACGTAGTGCACACAATTACGATTCACCAGTTCGTCCGTTACCGTTCCGATGCACGTACACACTAACACTAACTGTCTGTCTCTCTGAAACCCTTTTTATAGGCATCTCGTCGTATTCTCGGCGTCTCTGGTATCCAGGCGAATATTCCAGATGATAGAAGAAGGGGAGAGAAACGTCCAGGGACGGGTGACATTCCTTTAACCACCCTTCAGTTAGTGACAGAGACTAATGGGAGGCGTGGCTCCGCTCCCTCCGGTTTCCCCACACAGCTGTGCCGTCATACCTTCCGCTAATTGGGTGACAATAATAAGATTGAATTTTAGTGCGAACAATTATGACAGTAAAAAAAATATGATCATTCTTTATTGAACAGCCCTCGTAATTTAGTTTATAGAAGAGTAATCAGAGAGCGTTTCATTAATGCAGCATTTCAGATGTTATACGGTAGCTATTTACTACTTCTTAAGTTTATAGTCAACACATATATCCGATTTGTCTAGCGACCAAACTGTAAAATCATTAATTACGCACGGTTTTCCATTCCCTATAAACGTATCATTAAACACAATGTCACATTAAACGAACTCCCTTTCTCTCTCGTGATAAACTCAGCAAATATAAAAAAAAATTAATTTGAAACACCAGAAATCCAATGACGCTTCACAACAGCCCGATGTCAAGTGAAGGTCTACCATCAGATCACTACGTCCAACATTTTGGCCCATAACAATAGATTTCATATGTGGGTGAAATAAGGGAAGATGGGACGTGGTTAGCTTCCCCGAGTCCCTTCACGGCTCAATATTTCTTCTTGTTCCATTGAACTAACTATGCCGAGAATGCCTTCCTTCCCTGAGTTGAAGGAATCTGCAGCCCACAGGACAAATGACACTTTATATTGTATACTATAATTCAGAGCGTAATGTAATTGTTATTCCTTCATTCCTGTATGACTTACTCATACTTGTTTGGGTAAAAGGCTTGCCATCCAAATATGCATAGATTTCTCACCTGAAATAGATGTTTTGAAATTCCTGAGCCAAGGAAGGAGTTTCAAAAAAATCCCCAAAATTATATTTCTGTGTATTTGTAACATAACTCATCCAAAAATCCGCATGTACAACAATCAGTCCCTGCAACTTTCAAGGATGTAACATAAAGAATTCTAGTAGTTTATGTTACACCAAACCACCACTACATCTACGTATTTTACTACCTTTTATTTTTTGAACCGAATGTGTAGTGTTTAACGCCCGCTTTTACTACATACGGCACCGCAGGTGGTGACACTGATGATACATGCGATGAAGATGGAGCACCGGTGGAATGAGATGGCGGGGAAACCGGAGGTCCTGGAGAAAACGTGCCCCAGCGCCGTGTTGTCCACCACAAATCTCACTTTGCGGTCGCCTGGGATCGAACCCGGGCCGCCTTGGTGAGAGCCAAGCGGTCTAACCACTGAGCCACGGTGCGGCCTTTGAGCCGAATGTAACGATTGTGATTAAAATATATTTTGTTAAAAATAGACTTGAAGTAAATATCTTCCGTACATATACTGTGGAGTCCGCGTGTTTAGATTAAATCTTGTGTAGTAACTTTGTAAAGACAGTCCCATTTACGCAGTTAGCGCGCCTGCCTCTGGCGCAGAGGACCTGAGTTTGATCCATAGTTGCGGCATGGAGATTTTCCCTTCTGGAATGTTTGGTCCGGGTGCACTCAGTCTCTCAATGCCAGTTGAAAGGTGGAGTCGTTGGAGTTGGCTTGCCTACCCCGGCGAAGTCTCCCCACTCCCAACAATCTGTCATCAATTCTTTAGCCTTGGGGGCTGGAGCACGCAGCGGCCGGGCGAAAAGGGTTCCCTCTGTATATGGAACGTGGATTTATTCATGTTTCAAGACAGCGCTGTTTTGTTTCCCGTCACTTCATACAGAGAATATTAAGTATAAAAGCCTGCATATAGTGTTTTTAAACATGTAATGGCATGAATCTGTGCAGTTGTAATAAAACAGTGTGTTTTACAATGAGATCAATACAGTGCCAAGAACCCGCTGATCGCATTCCGAGTCCAAAGCACCATTACTATTGTGAAAATAGCTGTGAACGATAGTCAATATAGCTGCCTCCGCGGATATTTTGTGGTAATTTAAGTCCTCCAACGTTAAGTCATATCGGACGGTGATTGGAATGGGTGAAATGATGCTCAGATGAGTCCAGGGTCCATGGAGCTTAGAGTTAGCCGACATTCGTCTTTAAGGATAAGGTGAAACCCCGGAAAAACCTCATCCAGGTAACTCACCCTGACCGAGATTCGAACTCGGGACCTCTTGAGCGTGAGGCAGACACGCTACCACCACGCTATCAAGGCGGGCTGCCTCCGCGGATGTGCAAGTGTATCTTCATTTAGGTTGAAAATATTTTCGATTGAAGAGCCTGTGCTTTTGGTGGAGAATATCTTTAGAGAAGGTAATAAATATACAGAGCAAGCGAAATGAAAGCTAAATAAACCACTGAAAAATACAATCCCCAACAATTTGAAATCAGGAATTTATCAGATTAATTGTGAAACCTGTGAAAAAAGCTACATAGGAAAAACTAAAATAAACTTGTTAATCAGGCATAAAGAGCACCAGAGGAACATTAAGTTGAAACAAACAGAAAGATCTGCAGTTTCACACCATTTTTGAACAGAAAACCACAACATTGGCCACAACATTAAACTGTTAAAATCTTTAAGTACACCCATAGAATTGGATATTTGGGAAAAAATATTCATAAAAAACCGTGATAAAGTTATAAATTTTGAAATCCCGGCATTAAATGAAGTATTAAAACTTAGTGCCCCTAACACCAGATGGCAGAGTGATCGGAGCTCCGTAGTAGTGGAAGAAGAGGAAGGTTCATTTAGTCACCAAACAGCTGAGGATGTGATCGAATGATCTTGAAAACGCTTCAATTATACAACAACAAGTAAGTGAAGTTTGAGTGTAAACATAGTGACTCATAAATCAAACTCAAATATTTCAGAGCAGTTTCCAAATTCCAAATTATCGTTTCGGGATACTGTTTACGTTCAGTATATAAATTCTGTCGGGCTCTCTCTCTCTCTCGCTCTCGCTCTCTCTCTCTCTCTGTGTGTGTGTGTGTGTGTGTGTGTGTGTGTGTGTGTGTGTGTGTGTGTGTGTGTGTGATTTACGTCCTCCAACGTTAAGTCATATCGGACGGTGAATGAATTGGGTGAAATGATGCTCAAATGAGTCCAGGGTCCATGGAGCTTAGAGTTAGCCGACATTCGTCTGTAAGGATAAGGTAAAACCCCGGAAAAAACCTTATCCAGGTAACTCACCCTGACCGAGATTCGAACTCGGGACCTCTTGAACGTGAGGCAGACACGCTACCATCTACGCTACCGAGGCGGGCTGGGACTGGCTCTGTTTATAATGTTCCAATGTTCCAAGAAGTGGCTAATAGAATTATTTCTTTTTCTTCAAAGACAACAGTGTATGCAGATGATGTGAATTTGGCCATAATAAGTTACATTAATTCAGACGAAAAAAAAGGAACTTTTATCTCGGTTGCTAACAATAAAATTAAACTTGTGTGAATCTGTAGCTTTAACAGAATGAGGAACATTTTCAACATCCGAAAATTTGTACGTTAATTGTGATTTTATTTGTTTGTTTTCTCTTTCTACTGCTTTCTCAAAACCCATTCCAACCAGAACACTATACCATACACAAACACGTGCGCGCCCGCGCCCGCCGTGGTAGCGTAGTTGGCAGCGCGTCTGTCTCAAGTTCAAGAGGTCAGTTCGATTCTCGGTTAGGGTGAGTTATCTGGATAAGGGTTATTCCGGGGTTTTCCCTTATCTTTAAAGACGAATGTCGAGTAACTCTAAGCTCTATGGGCCCTGGGCTCATTTGAACATTATTTCACCCATTTCATTCATCATCCGATATGACAACGTTGGAGGACGTAAATTAGAAAACACACATATGCGCGCGCGCACGCACACGGCCCGTCTCTGTAGCGTAGATGGTACGAGTAGTTTGCATCACGTTCAAGAGGTCCCGTGTTCGAATCTCGGTCAGAGTGTGTTATCTGGATAAGATTATCCCGGGGTTTCCCATATCCTGAAAGATAAATATGGCTAACTCTGGGCTCTATTGACCCTGGCTTTATTTGGGCAATATGTAATATGTAATATTTATCGTGCATATTCCAAAATTTTACAATTTACAACTTTTGGCTACATTTATCTGTCGTGACCTTGTTGCTACCTTGGCTTTCATGACACCCTGGTCTTTTGCTCTGCCAGGGAGCTCTTAACCTCCATACCTCCTTGATTACTTAATTAGTTCCTTTCTTCACCCTTCCCTTCCTTTCTTACAGTTTTTACATATCTGGCCCATTTTTCTTTCACTTTCTGCAAGAACTCACCAATACTTCTTATCTTCTTTTCCTCCCTGCCCGTTAACATTTTTATAGCTACTATCCTCTTCTCTACTTTCTCCCATTTTTCTTCCCAAACCTTTTTTCTCCATATTGCAACCTCCTCGCATTCTGTTACATAGTGTTCTATGCTTTCTTTCCCCCCACACAGTTCACAAATTCCCTTTTCCCTACCTCTTAACCCTCTTAGAAATGTTATTCCTGTTCTCATCCATGCTAACCCTCCTCTCTCTTGGCTATTGCAGTAATCTGCATATGTTTCTCGTCCCCAATTTCTTTTTATATGTTGTAGAACTGTAATGATTTCATATTTTCTAGACTTCCCCATATTTCCTGTCTTTCTATATCTTCTATTCTGCATTTTACTATTTACCCACATCGCATGTATTCCTTTCCTCTAATCTCCATATATCTTCCATTCCTATTCTTTCCATAATTACTCCTATCTCTGCCCACCAACTATTTGAGTTCTCTAATCTTTTTTGCCCATGCACAATTTCCCCTTCTTCTTTAGCCAAACACCTATACCAAAATTTATCATTTCACCCATTTCATTTATCGTCCCATATGACTTAATGTTGGAAGAAGTAAGTTAAAAAAGGAACAGTCCACCACTGTAGTATACATGCATGGAGTCAAGGTTACTAACATAACTTGTTTATTCCATTCATTGTGGAGGAGGCTACAGATCACATTGTATTTTTGCCCAAAATTTAACACACCTACCTTAACTTTTGCCAACATTTATCATGTTTTGCGAGAAGTGTGCAGAAAAATACGTTTTTAATTTATAATTTATGGAACAACTATGAATATAAATTATAGACAGAGAAAGCTGCATGGTTGTGACACATATAATTGTTTTTTAAACGCACATGGACAACACAAGTTAAAAGGCTGTGGCACACTGAGGTGTCTTTTTGACTACCCTTTCTTCGGGATGTAATCGTAACTAGAATTGCTGTGTGGGTCCTCCAGTGCTTCAATGTTGCCTGCGCAGGAAGTTCCTTGGAACATGCCGTCATTACTAAAAATACCCCAAATGTTTAATTTTCTACTAAGCTTGTCCCATAACTACTTCCACGTGCCTGTGACGTCAAATGTGTGCTTTGGTTTAGGCTTATCTCAGAATACCATCACAAAAGTACCGCCAGTTCAAATTCAAGGCTCCTGTAGTCTTAATACCTAACGCGCTAAAGCCCCTTATGTCGTGGATGTCGCTGCCAAGCGAGCTATTTTACATCTTTTTCCAACTCTCTCAAAGGAAAAAAAAAAAAAAAAAATACACTTTGAATACGGTAGTTTATTATTAAATTCTACAAATTCAGGGGAAGTAAACAATCATAATTCTTCTGTGAGTTATAAATGTTAGCTTACAATATTCCTTCAGTTGTTCATTATTCAGGCTACTTATGTATTCAGCCACCCTTGACGTTTCTCCAGTCAAGGGTACAGTTTTAAACTGTTTGGATCACGTTAGCCACCAAATGTGTTATTAATTATCCACGAATACTTTTGCTTTCTCTACTATGTATGCAATAGGTAGAGAAGGTGTTGCATTCCATCCAAAAACTCGAAACCGAGATTTCAGGTTTCAGGTCCTTGAATAGTATTTTTTTAAGTATTTGTATTTATTTCTCACCTTTATTCTACATACAATTTCATTGATACATTGACATTTGTAACATTTCCTTCACACAATAATAAAATAACTTATTCAGATCTAACATGCCCTTCCTACCTGCTTGCCCCAAATCTCGGTCTCAATACACATAACCCCTGGTTTTCCGTGTATTGATGGCATTCCTCTTCCTTGTATCCCTCGTTCTAGTTTTCCAGCCCTTAATTGTTATTTATTGTTCATCAAGCTTAACCATTTCTCTCTAACTTTCCCCAGATATTCACCTATATTTCTTACATTATTTTCTCCTTTTACCAATAACATTTTCATTATTATTAATACCTCGCCCACATCCCTAAATCTATCCCACTTTTGTTGCCAAATTTGTTCTCTCCATATCTTTGTTTGCAATAAAGTATACTATGCCAATCTGTATCCTCTTCTCCACACATTGGGCATATCCCTGTATCCTTTTCATATCTAATACCTTTCAACTCCGGTTCTTACCCAGGCAAATCCTTCTCGCCCTGACTTATTACACACATCTATGTACTTCTCCCTGCCCCACACTGTATTTATTTCCCTATATGTCCTCAATGATCTTTTCTCCCTTATACTGGTAAATATAACTTGGCTATCTAAATCTTCCAGCATTAATTCTACCTCTTTCCAAAAGCCCCTATAATAATACTCCTCGTTTCTCCAAATATGTCCCATACGTATCTGTTCCATCAGTTCCCTTACTTTTTGCGCCCAAGACTCTCCCCATTTGCTTCTCATCTTCAAAAGAAACCATTCCATTGCTTTCCTCCAAATTGGCAACTCTGTATAGACATTTCAATGCCCTTGAGACAATTTTAACCCTTGTTGAATGTGTTCCCAACTCTAATTGTGCTGCCCCATTGGGTGAAGCTAACGGTAAGCCCAAAATATATTTACAGAAGGATCTGTTAATAACATCCACCTCTTCCCATGCTTCATTCACTCCCCATATCTCTGCCCCATGCAACATCTTATTTTCTACTATGGCAGTGTAGATCCTTTCCAGCTATTTGACATTAATGTCAGGTAATTTCCTTAAACATGCTCTTACAATACTCATGGCCATTTTAACTTTTGCTAGAGCCAATTTTTTCTGTTCAGTCCATTTGCCATCACAGCTCAGTCTTATCCCCAAATAATCAAATCTCTTTACGACATCTATTTCTCTTCCATTTATCTCTCATTTCTCATTTTTACGCAATGTATAACCTTTCTTAAAAACCATGATCTTCGTTTTCTTTTCGTTAACTCTCAACCACCATTTTTTGGCAATAACTACTTATTACTTCAATTGCCCTTCTCAGCCCCCCAACAGATATAGAACCAACTACTAAGTCATCTGCAAATAATAACCCTGGGATTTCTTTGTTATGAATAACTGGTGAGTGAACCCTATTTTTAGCAGTCTCCTCTAGAATATCATCTATAAAAAGGTGAAATAGCACCGGACTGAGTTTACATCCCTGTCTTACACCCACCTTGCTCTCTATACAATCAGTTACTTTGTTTCCCTGCAGCTTTATGCAGAACTCATTATCGTGATAGATTTTGCGCAGTATTTCAATAAATTTACAGCTTACCCCTTTGACGTCCTTGAATAAAAATAACATTTTTAGAAAAAGATCCACACGTGTGTGCGTGTGCGTGTGTGTGTGCGCGCGTGCGCCTGTGTCTGAAAAACATACTAACCAACGAAAAGTCAATTAAATGCCAAATTTGGTATTTATCTACGATCTTCCAAGGATGAAGATTTTCAAGAAGTTATCTCGACATAGGCTACCCTTTACAGCGAACATTTTTCTGAAAAAATTTACTCTCGCGAAATATCTCTAATGATGTTGATTAAAATTATGTTTCAAGTATTTTCATGACCAATACAATTTATATCAGGGCGGCGGGGTAGCGCAGTGGCTTCGTTCGCAACTCTCGTGCTGAGGGTCCGAGTTCGATTCCCGGCTCTGGGGTTCGATTTTAAGTCAGCCCTATCCACACCTTCACCTCTGTCTAGCTCATGTGAAGTGTCCCCTATGCCCAACGTGGTTCGGAGTCAATGATAAAAGCTGTAGGTCCACTCGCCTCACCGTTATCTTCACCATCACCCTATCATTGGAGGTAATGGACACCGCCCTCTCGGTGGCTCCAACAGAGAAATGGCTCCGGACATCACGTGGTGGCGCGAAGTTACCCCGAAGGCCGTAGTGCCATATGGGAAGTGTTGGTATACATACATAAATTTATATCATGAAATTTTCTAATAATTTCCTCGGAAGCCCTCTTCATTCTGAACGACTTTTGCACAACTGGTAAACCGTAAGAGATAGCCAAACAACACATCGTTAAAACATAGTACATTTATCTCAATTAGCATGAAGTAGATGAATGAATAAGCTTATGTACCACCAGTTTGTAGAAGATAGTGTCATATGAATTTAACAATTCAAATCTGTGCTTTCTTAACTGTTTAGTCAAGACAGAGGAAATTTTAAATTCGAATCAAAGTTTCGATATCGAGATTGCAGCAAAAATTGAAATAACTTATTAAATATCTCATCATTTTCTATATTTACTATCGTTATTTTGTAAAGATAATACAGACTTTTTAGATTTTTACCCACTTTATGTTAATCGAAATAGTAATACTAAGCAGAAATATGTTCATTTCACATTTCATTGTAAATGCAAGGTTTATAGAAAACAAAATACATTTCAAGTGCCACACTGTTTCTATGACATATGAGAAAAAACTGAATAGTGACAGCACTTAAATCGAATTATTGGGTAAGCCAAGCAATAACAAATAATAATTATGTCGTAGATAAGGCCGTTGCCACAGAAAACTGGTTGTTGCAATAAATTCTGTGTTTTAAGAAGCTCCACATTTTTGTATATTCGGCTGGCCTGTATCTTACGATTTACCCATATCTATTATGTAAACTTGCTTCCTAATTACATCACTGGCTTCTCCCAAAAAATTCAAGCTAGACATTTTATATTTAATATAAATTGTTAAAACATAACGTTTAAATCAATAGTTGGACAAATATTTTAGAAAGTGGGGGGAAGAAAAGGATCGTTTAGGGTAGGGGAGTTTTTAACCTTCTTGTGACATTTTGAAAGATACTGAACTTAAATCCCAAGTTTGGCACTTACCCAGCATTTTTTATTTCTGCGGTACACAGATACATAGGCACATACACGTCTTATTCTGAAAATGCCTTTTCCCCCTTGATTCAGTGACATTAGAATACCCATTTGTACTTTAGGTGACATCTCGGTAGGAATTTTTGGGTGAAATACTTAGGTGAATGGCAAAAACAAAGGTAATCAAACGGTTTTATACAGAGGCCGACAGAAGTATTCGAATAATATAACATGTAACATTGCACGTACTATAAATACTGTAATATTTATTTGACAGCGTTGAATTGTTAAACATGTAAACATTAACCTTTTGTGTCTCGCAAACAATATTTAAAATATCACTTTGCATGTATTTATTACACAATCTGTACTGTATTTATTCTATTGTCCCTCTTATTGGAGGACATAAATATTCGAACGTACCCAATCGAACAGAGAGAAAGGTGGTTGGACGTACCCTACACGCCCCTTCCACATAGCAGCTGTGTTTATGCTGTGCCTCGAGACAGTGTGCTCAAAGTTATTCAGCCGATTGATAACTCACAGGTTAATATGGGACGTAAAGGTAAGGAGACAATGGTGGCAGAGAGGAATATCGTGATAAATATGTACAAGCAAAACAAATCTCTATCTGAAATTACCAAAACCATTAACAGAAGCAAAACTACAGTGTCCTGCATAATTCAACATTTCAAACAGGAAATACTGTTGTAAATAAACCTAGAACTGGCGCTCCTTCTAAACTCAACTACCAGAGACAGGAGGCAAATAATAAAAATGGTGAAGCAGAATCCGAGAGTTACTGCATCTGAAATTAGAGGATGCCTTGAGCAATATTCTGGCACTGTGGTTCACACCAGAACAGTTGAAAGGGTTTTAAATAGTACTGTGTACAATGCCCGCATTCCTAGGAAGAAACCATATGTTAATAAGGTGAATAAGAAAAAGCGTATAGAATTTGCTAAACAGTATGTGGTGAAACCAACAGAATTCTGGGATAAGGTTCTCTGGTCGGATGAGAGCAAATTCTGCTTACACAAGAGTGATGGACATCTCAAAGTGTGGAGATTGCCAAATACAGAATGGGAAACTAAGGACATGGCGGCTACAGTGAAACATGGTGGCAGTAGTGTGATGTTATGGGGCTGTATAGCTTCATCTGGCTTTGGGGAACTGGTGTTCATACATGGGATCATGGACAAATTTGTATACAAAAGGATTCTCGAAAACAATATTAAAAAGAGTTCAGAGAAGCTGGGATTAGGACATGATTATTACTTCCAGCAGGACAATGATCCGAAGCATACTGCTGATATTGTAAGGCTTTGGATCGTGTACAACACTCCTCACACTTTGAAGACACCGCCCCAATCTCCAGATTTAAATCCTATAGAGAACATCTGGAAGGAACTCGAGGAGCGTGTGAGGAAGTATCACATCAGAAGCAAGGACCATCTGAAAGAACTTCTTCAAACAGAGTGAAGAAATATGGATTCTGCAGTCACTAAACAACACATGCAGACAATGCATAAACTATTACCAGCAGTAATTCAAAGAAAGGGGATGATAACTAAATACTAGCTGTTCTCTGTTCGAATACTTAAGTCCAGATGTAAAGTAACCGTTTTATTTCTCCTTGTAGTGCAAATTAGTTTCAGTTGCTATTTATGTGTTTATGTGTTTAATGAAAGACTCAAGTTTTTTTTTTTGTATCAGTTGTATTTACGCATGCTTACTCTGTGTAGCTTTAAAATAATATATGTAATAAATATGTTTACGTTCGAATACTTATGTCGGCCTCTGTACGTGACTTTACTGAGTAATTCCAAAAGGAAAAGTTCTCAAATATAACATGTATTACAGAATGGAAGAAAAATATTTATATGAAATACCCTAACCAAAAACCATTTTGTTATTACTTAAGCTTTAAAGTATTTTAATTCTATAAACAAATGGGCCACGACTTCTTATACATTTACATTTAAATGTACCAGAAACCTGAGAAATTATTACTGTGATTCTTTAAGAACACTGTACAGCAGTTGTACAGCAATTCTGAAATAAATTTGATAACTATATACGCTTTCGAAGTACACAAAATTCTGTGTATCTAAAAACATGTGATATGTGGCTTGTCCTGTTGGGACAATGATGACCTAGTGGATCTAGAACAGCTAACGCTATAGAGGTGAGTAACAAAGCTTGCATTCAAGTCCATAGGAACAAGTCGTGCCGGATTTACTGGTAGTTCTTCTAAGAAGATCCGGGAAAACATGAATCCTGGCCAAAAGCAGCTCGATCGACCGGTGTTCAAACCCAGACGCCTCAAGTTTAAGAGTCTTAATGATGAATTACAAAGTAACGATCAAGGCACTGCATATGAGAACCTCGAAAAAATAAAAGACTTTGTTTTTAATGTTTTAAAATATTCATTCATAGTTTCTGAAATAGTTGAGTAATAACAGAGCAATACAGGTTTTTAAAAGGATGCACGCAAGACTGACCTTTTAAATAGCGCTTTTTAAAATAACATTTTTTTTTTTGTTTTTTGTAATTTACGTCCTCCAACGTTAAGTCATATCGGAAGATGAGCGAATTCGGTGAAATGATGCTCAAATGAGTCCAGGGTCCATGGAGCTTATAGTTACCCGACATTCGTCTTTCAGGATAAGGGAAAACCCCGGGAAAAACCTTATCCAGATAACTCACCCTGACCAAGATTCGAACTCGGGACCTCTTGAACGTGTTTCAGACATGCTACCCCCACGCTACCGAGGGGGCATAATTTTGTGTAAGGCTGGCCCCTAGCTCAGTCGGTAGAGCATCTGCCTGCCGTCCAGTGGTGGAGGTGGGGATTTTTCTCCGACCCAGATAATTCCTTATCTTCCCCAGTCTGGAAGTTTGAATGAGAGTGCGAATGTGTGCGTGATCTAATTATTAAAACCCAACGAATATGAGTTAACACCTTCGATATTTTGCAAAGGAGAACATCCGCCGATATGACCATTGCAGTTAAAGGCGGGGTATAAATGGAACAACAAAAAATTGTGCAAATTATAATACTACAACATCGCTTGCAATGAACGTTTCAATGCAAATTATGTTAGATTTATATCACTAGTGTATAATAACTGCGAATTCACTTAAAATGGCCGAGCAATTAAGTATTTCTTTGCCACTTGTTTTAAATAGCAATTGTATGTGTAGGAATTAACAAATTTATACTTGTTATACCTATTGGTCATAATATCCTAAAATTAAACTTTGAGACCGAAGTTGCTCCTTTATTATCCTCCTCTTCTTTAGTGCAAGGAGCGTTAGTGGATTGACAGCTTGGATTTATGTAGAATTTCTCTGGTGCCACCGTTCCTAACAAATCCACATTTTATAGGTCGTAAGAAACAGTTTGAACAGAACTTAATAAACACATCTGTTCTGGAGTATACGTATACCTTGATAACTACATATGATTTAGGCTACCACATATCGGATTCATCCAACGTAATTCCTACTGCTACGATTCAGACCAGGTATGGACGACTTGAAACGTTTTCCGGGCCACGTGCAGCTAGTCACTGGAAAGAAGGTAGGGCAGTTTCGTCGAGAAGTTATACCAGGTCCAGTCTCAAAGGTCGAATTGCCCTAGGTCATACCTAGTATACAAGATTTAAAGGTTTAATGTATTTTACCTCTCCAAAAAATATTATTCCAACACATTTCCGTTAGACTTGGTTGTCGAAAGTAATCACGACGTAAAGAAATCAGTGTTGACGTTATAAATCCTGAACGAGGTCACATTAACATAAGCGAGGTTGGGAACTAAATATTCAGATTAGAAGCATCCTATCACTGTAATGAAGCATGAATTAAATCAGAAATGTTTGGTGTGCAACATTCACAGTTTCCTTTACCCATTATCATCTATCATATTATAATCTTTATTCATCTTATTATCCATTATAGCACAAGGTTTTTTATGGGGGTTCAGGAAGTATTTTAAGTTGCGATAAATTATTTAAGTTACATTTATTCTATTTGGTTACGTGCAAGAAACAGTAAAAATAGACAGTCCTTGTTAACACCCAGTAGGGGAGGGGATCCGTCCCCTTCAGCTGCCGTGGGGCGGGCGCTGCGGACCCCTAGCACTCGTGGTACCTCTGACGCTACTAGAGGAACCTCGGGCCGAACATTCGAGCCCCTCCCTGATAGGGACTTGTTCGGTTTTGGTTAGACTCGAGGGGGCAGTGGTTCCCGATACCCGTGGGAGACCGGATACGTCTCCAGATGGGGTTGAGGGAAGCCATTAATATTCCCACGTACTGGCCAGCATAGCTAGTAGAAGATGTGCTAGATCACCAGGTGGCCCTAGCGAGGTCATGTCGGTAGCCTTCCCATTTTGGTGTTGGCGCGCGTAAGTGGCGTATCCACTTCCATCCCGTCTTGAGTACACAGGACCAGATGGGGGGGGGGCTTGTTAGTCTCTAGGTCTTGCCCTATGGATAGCCCCACGGAGGCGCCTGGCGTCCTTTCGGGGCAGTTGGGTAACTCCCTGGTCGAAGAAGGCCCTTTTACTTTTACTTGGATGTTTTAAGGCGTCTGCGAGAGGATGTGAGGAGGAAACGCCCGGAACTTTGGCGATCAGGTGACTGGTTTCTGCATCACGACAACGCTCCAGCACACATGGCCGTACGAGTGACCCACTATTTGGCATCTCAGAGGTGGTCTGTCGTTCCCCACGCTCCGTATTCGCCGGACCTAACCCCATGCGACTTTTTCCTATTTCCATGAATGAAAAAAGAAAAAAAAACGCTAAAAGGGGAGCGTTATGACGATGTGAAGGCGGTAAAAACAGCTTCGCAAAGAGCACTGTACAATATCAAACTGGAAGAGTTCCAAACATGCTTCCAACAGTGGGAAAAGAGACTTGATAAGTGCATCGCATGTAATTAGAGTATTTTGAAGGTGACTGAAGTAATTTTGTAAAAAGGTTCATCAATAAAGTTTTTATGACAACAATCCGGTTTCTTTTGGGTCCCCCCCTCGTAAATGAAACTGTATGTAGCTATTATGCATACATGTGAAATGTCTTCCTATATAACTAAACTGTACCGGTTTATTATTTTCTTTTAATTTGTATTTATTTTGGTTTCCGTTTAATCTTCTTCTTTGAATTGAAAAAAGGCAGAATATGAGCAACAAGAACACGTACTTTTATTAGGTATCTGATATTTCTTTATCCAGATGGTATAATAAAAAGTTAGTACGCCACTATTTTGATGACCTGTACATTATAAAAGGGTGGCGTTGTCTCTTCTACTATTTAACAGTCATCGGAATTGAACTGTTTAAGGTCGACGCATACGCAGTGATTGTGTAAGAATGATTAGCTAGTAACCTTTGCTAGAAAATGAGTTACTTTTATCCTTATTACTTTTGTATTACTGATTAACTAATTGTGTTTTGTAACCATCGTATTAATGTGACCGTTACAGAGCAACCCTAACTTTACATTTTAGCCATACATATTTTGGAAAACTTCAGACGTTATCAGAATATGAACATATAGGGAGGCAAACTCAATGAACGTAATATGCTACATATTGATTATGGGAAACATTTTCTGTGTTTGCTGTTGAATCAATAACAAGAGAGTTTATTGATTGGTCTTGGTAACTGTGGACAAAGTACTGATTATTTATTCTCGATGTGAGCGGCTGTTCTGCGAAATGTTTGCATTATGGCTAAATGTTTTATGTCCTCGCTTCCGGTAAGCGTATCACATAATAATTTAGGATGTGGTTTGCAAACTTAGTTTGGGAGACCTAATGATGTGTTTTTTTATTTTCTTCTGTCCTAACCAGACGTAGTGTTTCAGTTCATAAAATATTATGCATTCTGTACGAAAATTCAATCCAGTACTGCTACGGCGAAGCTTTTTTATACTTCGTCTTTCGTCAACGATGGTTGGCGAGATTTTACACTCATGTTTCTCTTTAATAAATAAAAATGCTGTTTTGGAGGGGGAAAAATAGCACTTGTATATGCGTAAATGTGAAAATAGTAGGCAGTTTAACTACTCTCTAGGTCTTGGCCTATAGTCTAATCACTAAAGCAATGGTTCGTATCTTCTGTCTCACTGTTTTACAGCATTGGCTCTAGCATAACTAATCCTTGTTTCACATAAACTTGCCCCGTATCTCTTAACGCTCACGTAACCTTATCACCTCTCATTGGCGGCAATTGCGGTATAAGCTGTTGTGCGGTAAAAATTAGTTCGTTATTTAACATTATATGTTGGAAGAGAATTGTCAAATTTTAATTTTCGTAACTGTTTTAATTAAATATATTATGCAACAGAGTTGATTTATGTGAAATGCATGTTAATTCTTAAACGAAGTAAAGAGGAGGTTCCTTTGCTCTCAAGCATATGACACGATAGCACGTGATTTAGCGGTAGTGATGACATATTTGTTTATATGACTTTCATCACTGACCTTGTTTTGAGCTGGATTAGTCATATACCGGCATTCGAAGATTTGTTGTGTCGAGTGCGAGAACTGAATTATTTTATTGATCGTTTATTGCGCGTGTGGCGATATTGCTGTGTGGCGAGGACGTTATTTAAGGACAATCAAATTGTACCGGGATACAAATCGCAAAATGTTTGACGAGACTTGGGTGAATGAAGGACAGGCACACAAGTATGGCGTGACACGACTTTTAAGACTGAAAGACAAGGTATGTGAGCTGGTTTTAAAAAATCCCAGTGGAAAAGGCCGAAGGTCTTCATTATAAAGTTGTTTCAGTTTCATTGCTCATTCATTCAGTTTTAACTTAGGTAGTTTCATTATAAACTTGTGTTTTTGCATGCCATCATATTTTTATTTGTATGATTTTATGTATCTTCCTGGCAATTATTGTGACGTTTACTGCAGGTTTAAATGTGACAGGAAGTCACTGCCTATGGCCTATGGCGCGAAAGCATTAGCCAATTAGGATGAGGGGGAAGGTAGTTACACGCGGAGTGATACATATCAGCGGGGCAAGGTTATATGAAACAGAGATTAGCATGTATACGTTAGCTTCAAGATAAGTATGATTCATTGCGATGTGTGAGCATTATTGAGAACAAATGAACAATTATAATTTGTACTTGCTTAGGCTTTCACGGCCGGCGTTAATCCAATAAAATGTAATTCCCGGGCTTGTGGGCCGTGGTCCAAAGAACGAAACTTCTCCTGACGTTTCGCTCATAACTCCGATGAGCATCTTCAGAGGATGATTCTAGCTCGGTAATTGCTAGAAATACATTTTATTGGAATAGTAATTTGGTTTTGTTTCTGCTCCTGTAATACAGTCGGGCCTAAAATTTGACCAGGACGGCGTCCTTTTCGAGTGTTCTTGGATTTTTCAGCGTGACACGACACCGTACTCTACACTCCTACCGCAGGGGAAGAGGAAGTACTTTTGAGGCGTGCGGGTTGCAGCAGTGTAGGAAAGACAGCAAATGTATATCTGGTGTTAATAACACAACTATAACGATTATAACGTCTTAAGTCTTCCCCTATGGCAGCAGTACATAGCGGGTTGACATCACATACTGAACTCGTGTTCAGGTGCGAGCACGTACAGAGGTGTGAGCTGACGCCACACCGGCACTGATTTAGTAAGAGATGGCATCGGGATAACCCTAATATTTAAATGATAAAGTAGTTGACCATGTCAATATAATCATCGGCAGGCGGATGCATCTATAATCTCATTAGTCTCGAAGAAAAGGAATCTTAAGTATACACATGTTCCCTCGGACGCATCGCAAAGATTTTTAGAGAATGCTTCCGTCAAAGCTATTATATTAGTTGAGGTATTTTATTTGCATATACCACCTGGATACGATATCGAGATCTATAAAGGGCGTATTAAATGTTTGCCAAAGTTATGGAAATTCATACAAATGAAAATGTAAAAATGTTGAATAAAAACGTTCCACAGAAAAACACAGTTGTTAAAATGTAGAGCTTTTTAAAAGTGGCGTTGTCATATTAACCATTCTGAAGTACTTTTTGTTGTATAGCTACATACATTTTTTAAATTTTAACTATAATAAATAAAAGCTGAACGTTTATCTCTATGCATTGATTTTCTACAGTGTTTTACAAACTATTCATAAAGAGTGTACTTTCCCAATGATACTTATAATCATACTAGGTGTTGGTGGAAATGGTTGCAATATAGGTTTTGCTTTAATTACATAGGAGTACACAAGAGGCATACGAAAGTCAAATGTTTTTAAAGTGGATCATAAAATAAGAATAATTTTCATGTTTCGTATTTTTTGTTGCACGACCGCACAAATAACAAAAGAGTACATACATTTTATAGAGTACTGCTTAAAACAGTAGAAAATTTAATCAGAGACTCGTGGAAAAACCTGAAAGAATGCCTGAAATTGAGAAGGAAACGGGGAGAGCAGTCATAGTAGATATAATATAATAATATAATATATATTCTGCATTTCTTATTGTCTGGGCCTCTAGATGCTATACCAAGACACAGTATTACAATTTTATAATTACTCAAACATAATAATTATATTGATATTTCCAAACATTTTGCAGAAAAGCTAACCTACAGTAACCTAGCTAATCTAATTGCTACAATTGTAACTTACAATTTTTACAATCTAAACTACTTCTGCCTTCCTATCCCTAATATATCATGTAGCCTTTTGTTCTTGCGTTGACGTTGTCTTCTTCTTCTTCTTCTTCTTCTTCTTCTTCTTCTTCTTCTTCTTCTTCTTCTTCTTCTTCTTCTTCTTCTTCTTCTTCTTCTTCTTCTTCTTCTTCTTCTTCTTCTTCTTCTTCTTCTTCTTCTTCTTCTTCTTCTTCTTCTTCTTCTTCTTCTCTTCTTCTTCTTCTTCTTCTTCTTCTTCTTCTTCTTCTTCTTCTTCTCCTTCTCCTTCTCCTTCTCCTTCTCCTTCTCCTTCTTCTTCTTCTTCTTCTTCTTCTTCTTCTTCTTCTTCTTCTTCTTCTCTTCTTCTTCTTCTTCTTCTTCTTCTTCTTCTTCTTCTTCTTCTTCTTCTTCTTCTTCTTCTTCTTCTTCTTCTTCTTCTTCTTCTTCTTCTTCTTCTTCTTCTTCTTCTTCTTCTTCTTCTTCTTCTTCTTCTTCTTCTTCTTCTTCTTCTTCTTCTTCTTCTTCTTCTTCTTCTTCTTCTTCTTCTTCTCTTCTTCTCTTCTTCTTCTTCTTCTTCTTCTTCTTCTTCTTCTTCTTCTTCTTCTTCTTCTTCTTCTTCTTCTTCTTCTTCTCTTCTTCTTCTTCTTCTTCTTCTTCTTCTTCTTCTTCTTCTTCTTCTTCTTCTTCTTCTTCTTCTTCTTCTTCTTCTTCTTCTTCTTCTTCTTCTTCTTCTTCTTCTTCTTCTTTTCTTCTTCTTCTTCTTTTTCTTCTTCTTCTTCTTCTTCTTCTTCTTCTTCTTCTTCTTCTTCTTCTTCTTCTTCTTCTTCTTCTGTCGCTTCAAATCCTTCTGTTGAATCCAACATTGTCCTCTTCTATTAATCCTTCGACTAGGTGAAGTTTCTCTTCTTCCTTTGGTTGTTGAAGCTAGGTATCCATATTCTGTCCTCGAAGTCGTTCATATCTTCTCGGTGTGGAAGATGGTTCACGATATCTATGTTGATATTGTCTCTTACTCGTCGTTGCTGCTGTCTTTGTTGATTATATTCATCCATTACTATTGTTGAGACCTTCTCCGCTGCAAATTCTAGTAATTTAAAATCTTCCTCTTCCTAATGATGTTCTATATACATTTTCCTGCTAATTCTTTCCTCTCTTCTTCTAGTTGTTGTGTATACCTTTTACATTCAAATAAAGCATGTTCCGGAGTAGCTTCTTCCGTGCAGGTTGTGCACATAGTTTCATGTGTCTTTCCTATCGTTTTAAAATATGTCTGTACGGTCTCTGTCCTGAAATGTATTGTATACCACTTTGTCTTGGTTGGATCTCCTTTAATTTTAACCTCTCATTTATACTAGGAAAGATTTCGTGTGTCCTTCTTCCTACATCAATTTGAGCCCATTCGTGTTGCCATTCTTCAATTAATACGTTCCTAATTTCTCTCCTCGCCCTCAATGGAGTTCCCAATAAATTTTCTAAGTGAGTTCTCTCCGCTTCATCCAAAAGTAGGTTGCCCTTTGTTAAATCAACAATCCAATGGCCATAGTCCCACTATCAGTAATAATGCCATTGCAGCAGTCGTTGATACTGCTCCTGAGCAACGAAGTAAAGCCTGTCTTTGGTATTTCCGTAGAGTATCTATATTCTTCCTCAATAGCCATAGTCATAGTAGAGAAATACTACTCAGCATTTGCTTACCGATCAGGGAAGACAAAGCAAAACCCAAAGTCCGGTTCAACAGACAACGGAAATGAACGCGCAGCCTTTCAAATGTGCCTCACATATTAACGCAGAGCGTACTCGTGTGTTAAATTCAAAATATGCCCCGCCGTCTGT